>SNQJ01S0057476.1:0-35794 GCA_010110895.2 Picea sitchensis
ATGTATGTGTGTGATTTATCAATTGTTCATTGTTTATTTACTCTACAAATATTGGATGATAATGCTACATTTATGTAACACTTTCATTTTATAGTGAAAAGGGATTAAATTTCTCTATTACTAATTCACCCCCCCTCTCACTAATCCAACAATTGGTATCAAAATCGGTTCCTTCATGAAACAATTTAACCACTAGAAGGAGATCATGGATTAGTATGAGAATGGAGTACCAATGTTTAATGGTCATATTGGTTTGAAGTATGAGATGTGGAGAATAAGTATGAAAGTATTTTTATAGGAACAAGTACACTATATTTGGCTATCAGTTGTTACAACATATGATAGTTCAAAAAGGGCAAAGACAACAGCCAAGAAGGAATTGAAGAAGAATAACAAAATAGTAATGGATTTCATCTGGGAAGGATTACATAATCTGGTAAGAGAAACTGTTGGTAAATGTTCATCAACAAAATAACTTTGGGATAAGTTACATGACATATATTCTTCACCCATTGTAGATTCAGAAAATGCCAAAGAAGTTGCAAATATAAATCAAGAAGAATTATGTTCACCATGTCAAACATATTCATAAGACAAAGAGTACATAATCACCATAGGTATGTTGTTTTGATTTAATTATGAAAAACATAGACATCTTGAAAAAGAATGCCATGAAGGAAATGAGACAGAAAAACTAATTGAAAAGGAAGACAATTATGAAGCAGAATTAACTAGTGCTTTAGATGAACTAAGAGAAGAAAATAAGTCACTCAAGAAATAATTTATGAAACAAAAGGAAAGTGTTCACATTTTTTAAGAAGCCCAACAGGGTATCGAGAAATTAAGAACTCATCTAGAAGAAGCCAGAAATATCGAATAAAATATTGAATATCAAAAGCAGTATTTGGAAGCCAACATAGCAGCACAGAAGGAAGAAGCATAAATGAGAGAGAAGATATTGACAAATCATCTTAAGGAAAGAACTAATGATCTAAACCATATTGAGGTAGAGTTTCATCAAGAAGAGAAAGGGCTTGAAGAAGAAATAATCACATTAAAAATTCATCTTGAAGAAGTGAAAAGAACAAAAGAAGTCATGAAGTCTCAAATAATGAAAAAAGAAGAAGAGGTTGAGAATATTGAAGAAGAATTTGTTACATTGAGAAGTAAAATCGTCAAGATCAACAAGAACGTTGAAGAGACAAAAACATCCACATCAGTTATAGAGAATGAACAGAAACACTCTAGGTTGCTAGAAAAGAAGAATGAATAAAATAGAAAGAGTTATGCAGAAGTACTCAAAGGAAGGAATCATGGTCAACCAAAATCTAAGAAAAGAAGAATGAATAAAATAGAAAGAGTTATGCGTATACCCAAAGAAGGAATCATGGTCAACTGTGTACCCAAAATATTGAGATACATCTTCATATACCATCCATGTTCAAGCCACAAAGAAGATTCAATCATGATCATGGTCAATCAAGGTTCATATGGACTACAACACAAAGCATAGCATCCATCAACTCGCATGAAAATTTATTTTTATGGCTTATTGTTTTATTAAAATTAATTTTGGGCATAAGGTTGCAAATTTTCAGGGATTTCATAAAAGAAACATTCAAGTATTAAGTGCCTATGTGGCCACATTACAACATTGAGTAAGTTATAAATTTCATAATCCATGGACACTAGCTTTGTGATTGTAGAAGCATGATCGATAATTTCCATGAAAGAGAACATTGATATCGATATAAGAAAGTATGGATAAAAAAATAGGAAAACATGCGAACAAGCGATCGGGTACAAGAGACTTAAGATTGGAAATAAAACTAGATGAAGAAAATTCTAGAGAGAAAAGAAAGATGTCGACACGAAGGTTTGGAAAATAAATGAAAAAAGGATAGGTACAAGGAACAGTTCAAGAGATTTCACCCTTTAGGCATTGTATGAAAGATGAGTCCACGATAGAACTGAATAATTCAAAAGCTCAGAAGATAATGAATTGAATGCAATGAAGATGATGATGAATCTACCAATGAACATGATGATGAATACACATCAAAGAAGGAATTTTTCCTGTTTACCCAACTTGGGGACTCCTAGGTAATATGAATATTGAGCAGGCAAAAGTCTATGTGATATTGCGGATACGAAAGAACCATCCTTCGAGAATATTTCATAGTTTGAGAAGACAAATTCGTATACCATTTAGCATAAGTATAATTTGATAGATTAATCAAGACTTCATGATAGTATAGTGATAAATGGGTCAATAATATGGACAAATTGTGCAAGTAGAGTGTTGGATAGTATGGCATGAGATGGATTCATAAGAACGCTTAGCGTGTTTGGAAATATATATGAAAGTGGATGAGAGCATGGATTCACAGATTGGTTCGGAGAGTGGTCTATACAAAGGAACATTATCATAATGATCATAATTACAGGAAATGGCTCAAACAATGCTAATGGATTCCAAATTGACAGATATTATTTCACATGTAGTGCATACTATAGTTCACATTCAAAACAACAACACTTAGAAACATAAATGACAAAAATCCCTACAAACTATGGAAAGGCAGCACAGACAACAACCCATACATCAAGATATGTCAAGAAACCAAGGAATTTTTATTTCTCAAACTAAGTATATCATAGAAAATGTTAAAGAGGTTTTGAATGGAATATTGCAAACTAGTAACCACTCCTATGCAAACCCGCTGCAAGTTGATAAAAAATATGATGATTCAAAAGTCTACAAACCGTAGAGAATACAAGTGAATGATTACTAGTTTATTATATGTGACAACATCTAGACCGATGTAATGCATTGACATAAAAGTAGATTTTCAAGCAACACCAAAGGAATCACATGTATTAAGTAGTGAAGAGGATTTTCATAACTTGCTGAACAAAAGAGTTTGATTGTGGTAATCCAAAAAGGAAAGGATCACCTATTGCCTGGCTACTATAGATTAGTAGGTTTCATCGATGACCTAATTTGCTAACTGCTGAGCATGGTTCTACTTAGGTGAGTGTTTAGCATCATGGTTAAGAAAGAACAAATCACGATCCCTATCTACAACCGAGGCATAGCATATTGCAACAACAAAATGTACATAAGTTCTATGGATGAACAAACTCCTCATTGTGATATCAAAGGAGTATGATGAGCCCATTCCCACCTATTGTGATAATACAAGTGCCATCAAGATCTCAAATAACCCAGTTGATGCACCCAACATGAAGCACATTTCAATCAAGTATCACCTTCTACATGGGAACAAAGTTGCGAGAAGAAGAACATCAAATTTGAATGATGTGCAATAAAATAACAAGTGGCATACCCTACAAAACCACTTCCACTCTGAAGCCTTGAATATCTCGCCAAAGACTTGGAGTACTTCACTCCAAAATGAATGATTTTGAATGCTTATCTTATATGTCTTAGATGTACATGAGGAAACACAATAAATAGGACAAAGGGAGAGAAATTTATCAAAGGCAGAGGACAAAGGCATGGTACCAAGGGGAGCATGAGTGATATAAAGATACCTTTGCCATTGATGACAAAGGGGAGAGAATTATAACATACAAAGGTAAATGCTTGGAGAGAGCATAGAGGCATTGCTCAAGGGGAGTGGATTTGTCACAGGAAGAATGAGCCGATGACTTCGTGAGTGATACCCTCCTATCAAAGGAAGATATTATTCACATTAAGGGAGAGAGAGTAATCAGAGACTTATAAACACAAAGAAAATCAAAGGCATGTAGACAAGGAGAGGATCCCCAATGAGAGTTTGAAGGGGGAGCATCCCCAAAGGAGATATCCTTCCATTGATGTCAAAGGGGAGATATAGAAACATTGACAAGGAGCGATGATCATAGGGGGAGTATGAGCATGAGTGTTTTAATGACTAAGTGTTTCCATCAAAGACAGAGGGGGGAGATTGTTAGAAAGTTTTCTTAGGTTGATGGATTTTTGGTATGGATTGTTGGTTTTTTTTATTGATGTCAACCATTGGAGTGATATTGTGTAGATCGACAAGTCAACCCTTAGTGATTGATTTCTCCAACCCTCGAGAAGTCCCACCAAATCTTTGGTAGCACAAAAGTTTGGGTAATGGAACCGCTTGTTTCATGCATGTTTTGTATGAGTTTTAATATATTTTGCTGCAATACCATTATATATGGATATTACGTCATTCCATTCCCCATGGTATGTGGGAACGCTCACAAATCCCTCACTCTGCTAGAGATTTTATGGGCATCGTGAGGAGTTGGAGAACCTAGTTTTGGGTAATGGACCCAAGTTTGATTGATAGATAATTGTATGAGTTTTGATAAATTTCCATAAAAATTATACTATATGGATATCACATGTCATTCAATTTTTAGTGGTATGGAATGTCACATAACTCCCCTCACTGCTAGATAGTTATGGCTATGTGAAGTTGGAGAACCTCATGAAGTCATCTAGAAGCCCCAAAAGGTCAAAGTAGTCAAAGTGCTTTTAAAACATTTTAGAAGGTAAATAATAAAAGTGAAGTGATGAGTGTACCATAATTCAAATTGAATACAGCATGTACCATTTAAATAATAAAGTTAATGGAGAAATTAGAAGTGGTTGGACCCTTTCTAAAATAAGGATAGTAGTTAAGATGGTTAAAAGGTAACCCCTTGAGGAAGCAACATGAAAGTATATACCAAGAGGTAAGGCTCTCTCATTTTAAATCACACAATTTGATAATATTTCGAATATATACAGTGAATGAGGTAAACTAAAGGATATATAAGACTAATTTCAGAGGGAAGGTAAAGCAAATACACGTAAATTGTGGAAGGATAAATTATTTTGATGATGTTTTCTAAGGTATGTTATTTATAGGTCATCTCATCATTTTGCAATAAATTTTTTCTAGAATGATTCAAAACAATTACTGCTAGATTCCTTTGAGGAAACATATTCAAGTATATTTGGTACAAATTTAAGCTCGGTCGTTGTATTTTTTGAGTTTAACTCCATGGAAAAATAAGGTTTGTGGTTGGGTCCCGAAATCCAAATTTAAAACATGTGTTTCTGGTAAAACATCATAACTTATTCATACCGCATCCAAATTTAGTAAGACAAACTTTATCAGTTATAGTACAAATCAGTTTCTTTTGTACAATTTTCATATCCATACAAAAAATATATTCTATGTAAGCAATACCCCTACAAGTTCACTCTCTAAAAATAAGCTGTAATTCAACAAGGTATGCCATTTTTCTATAACTTCTTTTCCTCGAGAGGTTCCAAGTAGTGACACTGAGGAATTGCATGTAACACATTGAAAAATGTTATGTACTATTTTTGATATTTATTCATTACAAGTATATAGGTTATGATTATTTCAAGTTAGGGTTGTTGGACTAATCCAAAACTACTCATGTGGAGACAGTAAAGTTTGATGAAATGATAGTCTCTTGTAGCCCGAGAAACTAGGGTTGGGGCCCCTTCTAGTTGCAGCCGAAAACAAAGGAGGTTGGTGTTTCCAATGAATGTAATTTTAAAGACCTATAAGAAAAAGCATTCTATGTTTTCTCCACTTTGGGTTTCCGGTAAAACGTGTATTGTGTATGTGTATGACCGCTCATTTGTTCATTGTTTATTTACTCTACAACTATTGGATGATAATGATACATTGATATAACACTTGCATTTTATGGTGAAAAGTATGAAATTTCTCTATTACCACTAACCCCCTCTAATCCAACATAGTATACTCCTTGTCATCATCAAAAAGTGACAACCACCAAATCCCTGAACATAGAATGTTTCACGTAGTGGCCTTACCCGCATTGTGTCTCCCTAAAATACATTCATGTGCTTCATACAAAATGGGTCTCGTTCATAACCAAGGCACATCTACATAATTTCATTAGCTCCCCCACTTTACATGGTTTTCTAACAATTAATTGATAGTTTATGCTGTAGATCACCATTTCATGGTGCTAGTCCACACAAGATAAATCCTATCAAAGCCTATCCTAATGTGATTAATTTGTTTATCTCAGCTAACTAATTAAGGATGGATTCATTGTGAAATATATGTAATTTGGGGAGTTCATCATTGAGGCTCTAACTAGCTTCACCAGACTCAATATGCAGAAATTTATATCATCCAACATTTTATTTCCTAGGCTTGATGACTACTTCAAACTCAAATTCCTCGAAAAGAGAAACAACCAGCGACATATTCTTCCTCCCCGACACTAGCTTCTTGTTGACAAAATACTTGAGTGGGGAATGGTTAGTGAATAATTTAAAATGGGTCCCCAACAACTAATGGTGAAACTTTTGTAAGGAATATACCATGGTGAGGCCCCCGTGCCTAGTTGTTGTGCAATTGTTTTTTCATTAGACAACTTGCGACTAGAAAAATAAACTGGATTGTTAATATTACCTTCACCTATATGCACAAGAAATATTCCCATCATGATGAATGAAGAATCTACATGGAGATGAATGAGCTTAGACCAATCAGGATAGACCATAATTGACGCAGTGACTATTTTCTCTTTTAAAGTATTTAGGGATTCCTAGTAGTCTTTTGTGTAGACATACTTGGTATCTTTGCAGAGAATATTCTACAAAGAGGTTTCAATTTTCACATAGTTCTAAATGAATCGTCAGTAATATCTGGTATAACCCAATGTTTTTCACAACTCACGAACTAAGCCGGGGGACACGCTATTGAGTATGGTGGAAATCTTATCTTGGTAGAATAAACATCAATCCTTACAAACTACATGCCACAATCGTGTTCCTGCTGTAAGTACTTTCTTCAAATTTGATGAATTTGAGCTAGGACATCGATCCAAACATCATGTGAATAGCGCATGATCCTTTAGTAGACTGAACACTATCTAGTCATCCAAGTAAAATTCAAGGAACTTGTGGATAAATTATTTGAAGGTTGCAACCACAATCATGGAGAAACTTATGGGTGCATTATTCATTCCAAATGGCATCACCATATAATCAAAAGAACCCTACTCTGTTGCAAAGGTAGTCTTTTATTCTTGATCCTCCTCGGTGTTTTGACCCCGGTAATACCCAAAAAAGTCATTTGTAATAGAGTAGGCCTCTAATCCGACAACATTTTCTAGAACTTCATCAATAAAGGTTGTAGGAAAGAGTCGCGGGATTATAGCAACACATTAATACTTCATATCTAAATAGATTTTATATATCCCATTTTTCTTTGGGTTGCACCACCATGGGAATAATTGAATCTGGCTCTTCCATAGGGATAATAATTCTAGCATCCAATATCTCATCCAACTCTTTGCACACATCTTATTTTTATTTCATACTTAGTCGATAAGTCCTCCTCTTAACTGGTTTGGGATCGAGCTTGAGATAAATATTCATTGAACCCATAGATCTTGCGATCCCCTTCATTTTTTAGAATCTATGAAGAAACAAATCCTTGTATTCCTTGACTAGATCAACGACCTAGGTGGAAGTATCTTTGTCGCAATAATATTCAATAATATCCATTGTTTGCACTCAATTCGTCACCAGGTGAGCAAAAATAAAGTTGTGCTACATGCCCGCTACTCGCTAGGCATGACAGCTGTAAAAAGGAAAGGTTAGAAAGAGAAACAAATGTAATCCATAAACAAGAAATAGATTAAAACAAACTAAACCTATGAGCATATGAAATAATGAAAAATAAATACAATGGACCAATATCACCAATGTATAAGCTGATCTATTGATGAAACTAAAGGCACAATGAAGAAAGGGAGACTTGGGTCCCTTTCTCCAATGGAAGGCTATTGAGGCCCTCACAAGCTTGCTCTCCTTACAATGAAAAGATGAAATGTAGAAAGAACTCAAAGATTATCCACTCAAGAGAGAGGTGGATAGCTCTGTGAAATGATGCCTCATGTGTTCTTGTTAAAGAATGATTCCAATCAATCTTGGCAAGATAACAATGCATAGAATTCCCTTGAGAAAGTGATGGTTATTCATGGATTTTTATAGCCCAGCATTGGATCATTATGTAACCCTTTTGAAAGTGTGAAAAGGGGCTCTTTTAGGCTCAATTAGGTCTTTGACCAAACCACCATGTGATTGAGCTCTGATTTGGTGTCAAATCGACCTGGGAGCTGATCCATTAGTGGTTGAGAGGCCAACCAATTCAATAAATACATCGTTTAGCAGGCGCGCGGGCTTTTATGATGACAGCCGCGCGTCGAGCGCACACGCGCTAATAACACGTTTTTTGTCCCGCGCACATGCGCACGCACCAAACTTCTGTAAAACGCCCTTCAATTTTTAGTTACTCTGTATAGTTTTTTACCCTTCTGCAATGCTGTGGAATTAATCCCGTGCCATGAATGACTCTAGTCCCGTGTTGACGATGCAGAGTTCTTTGTCGCCATGCGCATCTAAATTTCAGTGATAATAGATGCCCCTCGATGGATGAGGTTAGGAGAAAATGCATAGCCAAAATCCATCAATGTTTTACCGAATGGTGTTGTAAGGGAGAGCAAGAGTGGACTGTAGAGAGATCCGCTGGAGAAGAAAGGAACCCGTGAATCCGACCTTCCATTGGTGTGTAACAATATACAAGTGTGTGCAAATGAGGTGGGCATGCCCCCATGCTCGTATGATGTAACTCAAAAAGATGGTGGAAATGTTGGTGTAGACAACCGCAGTCACTTACGGAATGATAAAGGCGTAAGACAATTATGTAAAGGAACATACTCTAAACAATAGGAAAGGTCACGGAAATAAACAGCGACGGATGTGGGCATTGATGGCCCTACCAAGTTCTGGGGTATTCGGAAAATGATAATAATAACCCCACAATGCAGTAAGACCCACCGCGAATACGAGAAAGGTTACGCCGTAATTTTATGGGGTTCAACGACAGTAGGGAGAAATTTTGTTTCACCCTGTGCCGTTCGATATCTCTCATGAAATGGAAAATGAGAGTTAAGATACTTTCTCCCTTCTCGAAATTGTGTTGATGTCGACAAAAGGGGACGCGAATTTCTTAGAAGCGGCGCTTCGCTGAATCTATCGCGGGTGAAGAAGTGGCGTAGGTACGGACGGTCAAGAAGCGGGAAGACTCCGCATCGCCTTTTTGGTTGGAGGGTGTGTGATAAAGGGCCGCGAATCGCGGGACGAGATCATGTCGCGGGACGACAAGATCGTGGATAAGTTGTTGCAGGCGGACAAAGTGAACAAATTGATAAATGCGCGACTTGGGTAGCAATCAAGATAAAGACGATGCTCTGAGGGTAAATGAGAGCCGAAAAGCTCCAACCAAGGGTGACATATGCGCCGTTGAAAGAAAGTCGTCAACGGTGACGACAAAAGTAAGTAATGGAAAATAAAGGCGTTTGTACAATAAATAATGAATAAATGTGGAAAGATGTACAAATATAGAACCGGTGCCCCAGTGTGAAATGAGTGCCCAGGGAGGGCATAAATTTCTTTGGAAAATTGATATGGGTGGGGCCCATTGGTGAGTTTCAGAGGAGGTGAAATGAAGATAGGTTCGCGATAAAATTGATGGTGGATGAGATGGTGAGTTCATGACCCTGCGGAGGTGCAAGTAAAGAACGTGAACTACGGAAGCGATGATCTGGAGTCCATATGGGAAGCTGGAAGCAACAGGAGAATAAGTATGTGGTTGATCTACAACATGATGAAAGACTACCAGATTCCCATCCCTAAAGGGTACTGAAGAGTGGCATGAGTATCAAAAGTGTCCAAAGGTGCTATGAATGGGACCACCTCATGTGGGTGAGAATGTTACCGGATGATCAAGATGCAACCGGAGGTGTGAGTACCGCGCAGAGCCGTGAATGGGTATCCTAAAGGCCAAATATGAGAGTCATGGACTGGAAATGTAATGCAATTACGAGAGATTACATGCCAGTTGTCGGCATACACCGGTTGAACGATGTGAAGAGGTGATGATCAAGTACCGTGATAGAGAACAACCAAATTCAGCGAACAATATCCTAAGAGAATCAAAAATATGAACACATATTAGATAAATGTGACAATGCTAAGGCATCGGGCCAGCGATATGAAAAGGCTTCCTGGGCTCGTAGATGAAAAGAGATTTTACAGATCTGATGATGTGGTATGGACCGATCCCATGGTCAAGATCTGTCAAAAAATGGACGCCGCGGGCTCCCCGAATGGTGAGTGGAAGTTTGGCAAAAGGCCCATATATAGTCAGAATCTGGCCATTGCCACCTCTATTTGTACCTCGCCGCCGCTACGCTGAGCTTCCTGTTGGAAAGATTTAGAGGAGATTGCGATTCAGTGGAGCACGCAGGGTATCCCACCCAACGACCTGCAAAGTGAGCCGCGTTATATCCCATCGTCTCCGCATAGAAATAAATTTATTTTGGGCGTGGTAGGTATCGGGGGCTTAAGGGTTTTAGGGTTTTGACTAGGGTGTGGCCCACATGCTGGTGATTCGCTGGAAGGCCGATAACGGCGCCACCGGCCCATCAATAAGCTTGTTGGTGCGCCGGAGGTGGAATTTAAGGTTTAGGGCCGCCTGCGAGGTAATAGCGCCGCCAGCACGCATGCTTGTGGCGTGAATAGGCATGCCCCGGCTAACGCCTATGGTTTGACAGCGCCCCTGTGAGCATGCCTTTACCGAACAGCGCGACTCACGAAATGGAAAAATCGTGCCGATAAGTGCCAGCCTTATCGCGGAACGTGCTACATGCGCGCCACTGCGGTGGTAAACGCGTCTTTGAGGCAAGTTTTAAGGGTAAAAAATGAGCCTTTTTGATGCATTGGATGGTTTCATAAGATAATATAGGACTCTGTGCTGTGTGCAAGTGGCTAGCAGTGACCATAGATGTGCGATGGAAGCGAAAGTGAGACCGGGTCGCAACAGATGCTATGGCCAACGCGCAGGCCCGCAGCTGAATGGCTTTAGCAAACTGGGTTAAACTTTTGAGTGCCCTTGATACGCACAATGTGAGTACTTACCCAGCCTTGAGATGAGCCCAGACTGCGACCGCTTCCCGTATGAGGAGAGCGCATCCTTCACCACGGTGGAGGACATATATTTTTGACTGGGCTCCCCTTTCGGGGAACCCCTCTACCAACAAAGCTTGTGCTGCCTAGGGATATAGCCCTTGTCACGATTGGCCAATGATACTGCTCAGGTCGGGAATTCATGTTTGGGACTGTGGTGAGCGTTAGTGCCATAGAATTCCTGGCTCATTGTTGCATAGCGGCGATGATTGTGCTGGTGTATGGGTCACTTGCAACCCAACGGATCAATGGTGGGCGAGCTACTAGTGATGGAGAGGGTGGTGGCGGGCCATGAGCTGCTCACCGGGTTTGACACTACATGGATACGATCGCGGGTACCGGATCAAGCAGCCTGGCCTACGCACCGTGAGTTTTATGCCTGGCCTATCCCTCGGTAGCCCCGGTTTCGGAGAGGGTGCCGATACCGTACCGCGGGTTCTGCTAGAGGTGCCTAGTGCATGAGAGCCTCGACCGAGGCAGTGGTCTCATATTTTGGTTTTCCATGGTGGTGGCAAAGGCGGGCACTACTTCACCGCAAAGGCGACAGATCCGCTGCTAGATGCCGCTGGTGTCATACTTTGGATACCCCTATGCCGGGTGGACTGGGGACCCGGATATGGTATTGCTTCTTGGGGAGGTTTTTGATGATTGAGGTATGTTGAGTTGTGTATATGTTTTGATTTATGTGATATTTTGATATACCAGTTCATATATGATATAGATACCGAGCATGATCTGCTTGTTGTTTGTTTTGTGCATGTGATGCACCGCTGGCGCTGGTGGAGTTATAGAAATACCGAGAGAGTTGTAGACCTCCTCATGGAGAGAGGGCGAGACGGATGAGGTCATTGGCCACTCTTTGGTGAAATGTAGAGACCGCTGCAGGGAGGCTACGGTAATGGACCTCGGGTAAAGGGCCATCACATGCTCCTCCTACGACAGCCGGAGTAGATTTGATGATATATCGCCCTTTGAGATGGTGTTACGTGATCGCCCGAGGGCATGTGGATCCGTGACCATCCGTGATCTAGGGTTCCCCGGAGTATCAAGATGGATACGCCACCATGGCGATAGTGTGGCAAGCAGCCAGGCTCGCCGGGCGATGACGAAAGTGGACCGCCACGGGCAGAGGGTCTTGTGGGTGTTCCACCACCACCACCTAGGGCAGGTGGGGGTGGATCACCACCTCCTAAGGGAGTAGGTGGGGGTGCAATAGAGGCACCCTAATGTATGTATGTACACTGTATACCTTTTTGATAGGGTCGCGAGCTTCCATTTTTGTACCGACATGTGGCATAGCCGCTGGTCATTGTATTTTGTATGTAACCATTTGGGATGGCCTGAAAGTGGTCGATATATATATATATAAGGAGTATAATATCTTTGAGATCCAAATGTGGTTTGCATGTGTTTTTGTGTTGATGATGATGATGTTGATTCTATCTATATGCCTTGACAGGATGTATGAGATGTTTATGTATGTGTAGCTTGATGTGATATATGCTATTCTAACACAATATTAGCTATTTCATCCGGTTGTTTCTGATCCAATTCTTCAATATGTAAATGTAATGGAATCAAAATGTCGAGATAATAATCTAACCCGTAGGTATTTGCGAAAGAGGTACCTGATCGCTGGCATTACCATGTAAACATTGTTGAGTTGGAGAACCACTAACTGTGAGTCGAAACGCTTAAGGTGATGAATATGATGATGCTGAGCATTGGTCAAGAGGCAAATGACAGCAGCGTATTCGGCTTGGTTGTTGGTTAGTCGGTCCTAAAACATACGTCATCGAATCGTAGCGCTCATGTGAAGGTGTAGAGAGCCCAAGCAGCCGGTTTAGATTTTGCGTCTAACGGCTGGCGCCGTCCGCATAACCGATGTGGTAAGATGGTAGAGGAAGCATCCAATAATAGCACAAAGGATAGTTTTTAGATGAGGGAGAAAAAGATTAAAAACGCCAGAAAAGAAAAATAACCTAAAGTAGCATGACCATACTTAAGCATAAAAATTTTTGAGGTATAACCCATTGACGGGTTCTTTGAGCGGGAGGCCTTCGGGGGAGGCTGTGGATGTGGGCGCCTTTGGTGAGGCAATGTTGGATGATGTAAGGGCCATGCCAAAGTGATTCGACTTTGTGGCCAAAGGTATCATGGGCTTATATCATATAGGCTAGGACAAGGTCCCCCTTCGCTGAATGATCGGTTGACATGGCGACCGCTGTAGCCCTGGATCGCCTTTATTATCGCCTTCATTGTTCTGTAATGAAGATGGATGATATTCATCCAAGGATTGTAAGTTCAGCAAGTGCTACTCCATCGGGGCAGTTTCAGGTAAAATCTCAATTGCGGGGCGTAGGGTGGGAATTTCACACTCGATGGGAAGAGTTGCCCTTCAACTTCATGGACTAAATGAATGGCGGAAACCAAGAGAGCGGTTCCTACCGCCATCTCGATAAGCCCATAGTGTGAAAAATAACATATGATGCCACTGGTCTTATATGTTTATTAACCGGTAGATTGTAACATGGTCTTGAGGACTTTGTTCACCGCACTGGCCCGCTTGACTGAGGGTAGTACGGTGAGGTGAACTCGTGAGAGAAGCCCAACCGAGATGAGAGTTTGACAAAAAAATCATTCTCAAAGCGGTTTCCCGTGGTCGGAAATGAGTTGGAGTGGCACGCCAAAACGTGATATGACGGTTAAGAAGAAAATGCGCTATGTATCGCTATGTTGTTGAAGGTGGGTACAGTTTCACCACGAAGTGAAGTAATCGACTGCTATAACAATGTATTTGTGACCATCGATGCCCCATTTACCAAAGGGGCCCGCAGTAATGACAAGGTGAATAAGAGCGGGGGGAGCGCAGGCTTTATTGGCATAGAGTCACATTTTCACATCGCTTCACTCCAAGATGAATGCAATCATGCAACAAGGTAGGCCAAAAATAACCTGCGCGGATGATTTTTTGAGCGGTGGACATTCTTGAGAGGTGGCCACCATAGGCACTGTTGTGGAAATCATTCAGGACTTTGTTGGCTTCGTCAATAGTCAGGAAGCGATGAAGAAGGGTGTCGACGCCCCACCGATAGAGGATGTCACCAATGAGGAGATAGTGGGTCTGATGGTGAATACACCGATGATCATCTTGTGAGAGGAACGTTACCAAACTTTTGAGTTCGTAGGTAGACGAAGGTCGCCATACCAAGGATCATCGCCAGCCGATGTAAAAGAGATGTTCGCCGTGAAAGTCGCGATCATGGGGTGCACTGGGTGCGTCGGAGGGAAGGGCCGTGACAATTTCGGCTAGAACAAGGGCCTTCTTACCCTTAGGTGTTGAAAACTCGAGGTCGCACTCCTGAAGGATAAAGATCCATCGGTTTAATTTGCCTAACTTGGCTTATCATCAATCGAGAAAATATTGCATAGGGTTGGAATCAAGCGAATTTAATCTTGGTGGTACGGGCATACGTAATGGCCCGCCTCGACTCAGGACAACGGCAAGAGAGGAAGCTCTTCATGTTTGTACTCGTGGGTGGTCCCGGAGGTTCTTAACACGAGTAAATGATGTCTAATGCATTGTCATCTACCGGATGAGGACTCACGGCCAACGATATAATGGATGATGATATCGAGGATGTAGTCATAGCTTGTAGTCGCGCACTAATCAAAGGCATTGAAAGTGGCCGCCTTTAAGATCCTCAAATGACCGGCGGAATATTCCAATGAAAGGGATGTCGCGGACATAGTAAAGTTAAGGAAACCATGCGCCAGAGTAATGCACTAGGAACAAACGCCTAAGAAAGTTTGTTTCTATTCCAGATCGCGGCATTGTCGTAAATCTCGAGGAGGTGGAATTCTCATGATGGCTTTGACTTTGGTATAATCCACAAAGAATACCGCTTTGGGAAATGATAAACCGAGGAGGATCGGGCGTGACGCATAACACACACTTGAGAGGGTTCAAGCGGATGTTGTATTGATCTATTGCTGAAAGATGATTCAGAATCATCGAGATGTTTGCGCGCTTCTTGGACCGAGCAGCGAGGTCGTCCAAATAGGCGAGGATGATTATAGCCAAATCATGAAATAATGATGTCATTGCCTGCTGGAAGGCTGCGCCGACATTTTAAGCCGAAAAGGCATGACACGATATGTAAACGCAGACTTCACCCGGTAATGAATGCATTTTTGTATTGATCGACCGGGTGAATTTGAATTTGGTTATACGTGAGAATCCGGCCCATGCTGAGAGCTTTGTGGTCGCCAGCTCAGATCGATAACTGGATCGATGAAAGGCGCGCAGTTGTCTCTTTGGGACATGTTTATTGATATCGCCGAAAAGTCGGTGAAAACGCCGGTCGATGGGTATAGGGTTGGAAACCCATAAAGTATAAGCAATGGGGTAAATGAATCCGGCCGCATCGAATTTTTCAATCTTGGCTTTGATGGCCGCCGCTTGGATGGGTGTAGCCGTCGCTATTTCGGGCGCATCGCGTGATGTCACGTGTCTATGCGATGCTCAACAATAGATGGGTCTAGCTGAATCTGCAGGTATGACCGGCAAAGATATCCCCGGATATTCCTGGAAGAGGGCTTTGTTGGCTGTGATTTCCTCAGGAGTGAAAGCTGCTCCAACGATGATTTCTTCGACAATGCCATCTTTAATGGAAATGTCGACTTTGATGGTGGGGGAAATGTTAGCCATGTTGCCTTCTTCAAAAGTATTAGGGGCAGGAATGGGGTTTTTTTTTGAACCAATCGATAGGTCCTGATTGGATAAAATATTTGGTTTCAACTGTGCATATGGGGTTTTTTGTTAGGAGGCATGAGGGATTCTTGTGGAAGGAAGAGAGCATGATGATGTAGCGCGTCCAAGGGAGAGTCTGGGTGTTGTAGCTCTTCCAATGTTTCTTCGTCGTTTTGGAAATGATGGGAGTATAAGGGGTCGTGAGGAGTGATATTGGTGATTGTCACCGTGTGTTTAACTTTTGGTGATGAAGTAGGGGAAATGACGAAAGAGGGTTGTGAGGGTTCACTCTTCATAAACCATATATTGATGTATTGAGGGGTACCCGTGTTGGTGGGATGGAGAGTCTCCGTCGTGGAATGAGCAGGAGAGTTGGGAGGGTTACCGGGTAAATCCTCCGATGGGCCATCTAAGAACCAAGTGGGGGTATTGAGTGTCTCCGGTTTGGGAGAAATGACATGAAGAGCCCCGAGTGATGAAGTAAGGTCAATAACCTCTACTGCGGGTGGTGGACGCAGGGCTAATTAACGTTGGCGATATTCAATGATCATCGGACACAGGTATGTAAAATGAGATAATGAATCACAAAGAGAGAAAGGACATCTCATACGCTCATTGACTGAAGTGGTGACATAGCCGACGTCGGTGATATTTGTTGTGGAGGACGTAGCTAGGCATGGGTTGTTCTGAAAGTCCCGGCATATGATAGCTAATGCCTACCAGAAACGAGCAAAGGCCGACAATGATGGGTGTAGTGGCCATACTCTGAACATATAGCACAATTGTATTTGGTCCTCAACCCTTTAGTGCTGGAAGGTTGAGTGGTAGCAAGAGTAATGGGTGGTGTGGGGGTTGATTGGGGAATCAAATTTTCAGACCGGTAGTGATGTGAAGGTGTTGGTTTGCGACCCCTCTTTGTCGCCGTGAGTGCGCAAGGAGGTGGGATGTGCGGTGGAAGTGGAGTTGTGGGTTCCTTCTTCAGCCTCCGCCTACCGGTAAAGTGGGTAGGGGAGTATGGGTAGTGGGTGGAGACGAATCATCATGGGGAGTCCCGGCTTTGTGGGAGAGGGACCATCTCGTGGATGGGTACCAATAATCGTATTGCTAACACCATATTGGTAGTGTGAGCATTTCATACACCGAATGCTTCTATACGCTAAGTGGAGGGTAAAAGAAGGGAATTTGAGTGAGGGTTGGGGAACCGTCTCCCATACTAGACTATGTCCTCGGGGAGAGGTGGAATAGTGGACTAGTGGAGTCAAGGAGTTCGCAGGAGGCTCATGAGAGAGGAGCTCTGCAACCAGTGGGACGTCAGATATGACAGAATCCTTTGTAGGAGGAATGGTATCCTCTATGTCAATTAAATTGGATGATACAACGCATACTTAATTGGAAGGATTAAGGAGTGGTGGTGCTCCATGGTACGCCCCTAACAAGGATGGATCTTTGAAAATCCCGTGACCCATCTCGATGAGTGGATATATCGCCTTTGTTGGTGTGAATGAGAGGAAGAATGTTATCGAGATTAGCATATGGGTTTGGCCTCGCACGCGACTTGGTCAATGGTCACAATCTTTCCATTATGGGGGAACATGATTGTCCTAAAGACTCATGATGCCACCGCCTTCATAAAGCATTGCTACGTAGCTACCGTATTCAAACAAGATATTGTAATCGAGTTGAGTCGATAACTTCAATGTCAATGAGAATCGTTTTGCCCCCGAGTTCCACTGGGACATTTTGGAAGAGCCCCTTCGGGAGATGATGGTCATCCAATATAAGCTCGGAATGTGATGGCGGAAGGTATGAGTTCCGGGAAACCAAGTTTCTACCATAAGTTTTGGACATGTTGCATGTGGATGCCCTTCATCGATGATACAATCGGCTGGATGGTGATGTTCGTATTTTTACCGGTAATTGAATAGCCATCACCTGCCAGAAGATGTGGTTCGAAGCTATCAAGGTCAAAAGTGATGAGTCGAGTATCGGTGAATAACTACTCCCAAGGTGGAAAGTAGCGATTTCCGCTGCGCTGGACAAGTCTGGAGGACCTCCACTACTGACATGGCAGCCGGGGATTGGCGCTAAGTCATCTAACAAGTCAGAATGTTACGCCCTAAATTTAAGGGCTTAGGGATCATCAACGGGTCCCACGGCAGGGGTTTGTTTCTAGAGATGTAGGAGTAGACTCAGTTGGTGTGTGATACTGACGATTACGTTTTTTGCAAAAGAATTTCTTCCTCGCGGTGAGGAGAATTGTTCACTCTACAGGATTGTTGGGATTGTGAGATTGGCCCACCTGAGGTGGTGGATGTTGCGTGTCCTGTTGGGCGTTTATGACACCTTGATGTGGGATAGGATTTCGCAGCACGCAAGGGGGTTGTTATGCATATTGTTGTTGTGCCCGCTGAGGAGCAAAGCCATACCGGGAGGGGAAGGTCTCCTGTTTTAATCTTTTGAAATCAGCGATCTAGGGCAATGGTGAGTGTAATGACCATTAAGACGCCACAAAGAAAGCTACCGGGCGCGTATTGCCTTAACATTATTCCTCCCTTACGCTTGTTGTTATTGCCTCCTTGGTGGTTTTGGTTCCCTTTGTTCGGGTTTCCAAGCAGGATGCCGGGTGGGGTTGATTCCCCGCCTTCGACCGTGATTGTTGTTGGTTCTATTCCTTCCCTTCTTCCTGGCGCTGTTCATAAGTGATAATTGGCTGCCTAACCGTTCGCACCTGGTATTGTTGAGCAGTATAGGGTTGAACAAAGTTTACCCCGCATGAGGATGTGGGGTTTACGGGTTGTGGAGGACCGGAAAGGGAAAGTATGGATTTTGTGGTGGTAACGATCCATGGGTACATAGGAAGGCATCGTACTTTCATCACCAGTACCATAAGCCGATGTTGAGGGGCTACCACCGGTGTGGAATAGGTGGATGTATGGAGGTGCCGGTGGCCATCCATTAATGGGTGGAGGCATAGCAACAAAATATGGCTATTGATAAGGGGTGGGGAAATAAGGAGTGCTCCCATATACCGGCTGGTACTGAGGTGTTCCATACACGATGGTGGTTGGGGTTGTGACCATGGTGTGGTGGCACCTATTAGTCACCGCCGAGTGAGACATCTCTAGGTTCCGCCAAATGGCACAATGTTTTGGCGATCGAAGTACCGCGTACAAGCATCCCTCGACAGCGTAAATGAGGTCATATTGTTGGAGCCTTGTTGATGGCTTCCTCTTCGATTGTGGGAAGGTAGAAGATACATCCTTACCAAGGAGAGCTTACAAGTGATCTAAGAAACCACCAAGGCATTGTTGTTTGGTGGTTTCTACACAACTACGTCGGCTATGCCACTCATGAATGTGGTCAGCGATGTGGTGGTTGAGGCTTGTTTGAAGTTAGACAATAGTACTAGACCATTGTCATGGCAAATGGGTAACTGGAAAAAGGTTAATAAGGCTTTGGCTGTCGACTCAGTCGTGGACCCCTCGATTTTCTATCAGACACCATTTGGCCGATGGGCCGCTGAGTGCATTGAAATAATCGTAGCCGGATGGAATCATCCATAATGCCGCTGAAGAACACCATAGATGAAAGGTCACGACATGGTTGGCGGGATCTTCCGTTGGTTTTCCTTCAAACTTTGGTATATATGAAGGAATTTTGGTTGGCATTGCAGCCAGCGGCATCATGCAATATAGATCATTGGTAAGCTTGGTGAGATCCGTTATGTTGAGAGGCCGGGCATGGCATCCGGTAGTGGGTAGGAATGCTAGTTCTAGCCATGGTGTGTTGAACCTCGACCCTTGATGGGGACTAGGTGGGTTGCGTCTTCCTTGCAGAGGAAGTGGGTCCCCCGCCTCCATGCAAAGGAGAAAGGAGGACCTGTGATGACCTTGGGAAGTGGACCTGCCAAGGAACCAAGCAAAGATGATCCTAAGATAGTGGCACCTCACAGAGTGTGTGAAGGAGGTACCAATGAATGAAAAGACCAGATACTCCCCCAAGATAGGAGGAAGGTTGAGCAAGCGCCGTGAACCATTTGCCCTCAGGTTCCCCTATGATGTCAAACTAATTGTGTGAAAAATGTGTGCAACAAGTGGTGAGAGAACATATAAAACCAAGAGTCTTTGCCGCGGACTGCTTTTACGTAATACAGGCACGTCAAACTCAGAATCGACAGCATCATACATAAAATGAGAAAAGAAAACATATATGTGGGTAAGGTGGTTTTGTCCACGGGGAATCAAAAAGAAAGCAAAATGCTCAGGTTACCTAGAAGACGAATGTCCTTTCCTCTCAAAAGTTAATCGACCTTCCAATAGTTTCAAATCGGGGTCCAAGTCACCGGAAGAGAAACTAGTGAAGGATGAAACAATTGGTTGGTACTGAGGGTAAGAGGGGAAATATCCTAAAGAGTCATGATACTCCCAATAGCCACACAAAATTCAATCAAGGTGCTGGCCGTACCACAATTTCCACTTGGGTAGATGTCTTAAAGTTGGTCACTAGCCCCTGGCCCAAGTGCGATTTAGATTTTCAAGCCTAAGATATGGGTCACGGGTTGGATCCCGCCCAAGAGGTGGGTGCCCCAAGGGGGATGCACAGAACAACCTCACTTCGACCCTTCAATGTATCTCCTTCCTTATGGTGACCGGGAACATCGACTTGAGTATTTTAGTTCCCTATTCGGCCAACTTCTAAGTGTTTGAAATTGTGAGAATCCGAGAACGGGTTATTTGGATGCCTACCAAATCCTCTACCTAGACTAAAATTTTCTTTGGCACCTCCTATGGAGGACAACTTAGTGAGTTGTTTAGAAAGATTTTAGATGAAGTTGTTTTGTGAGGTCGGGGTGAAAACCAACCTCGCTTGATTAAAAAAGTGGGAGTGGATATTCCAACCAAGAAAAGATGGGGTATTCTAATCCCTCGGAGGAAACTCTACTAGACCACCACGCTTCGAGATCTAGGCTATGTGAGTGAAAAAGTGATTTTGTGTGCGGGAGTGAAAGTGTACCAAATTTTAGTTATTTAGATGTCACCTTTGCAACATGTGGACATCGCTATCCCTTTGCAAGAGTTTGATTATCTAAATTAGCTAGATGTCATTGGTACAACCTTGCGGAATTTTTAAAAGTCCTAGGAGACTAAAGGTGTGGACATTGTGGTCCGTTATCATCCTTTAACTCCCTATGTGTGAGTTAATCTAGAAAAGTAATGAACTATCCTGCATCAAACATGTGGGAATGTGTGGGTCCGTTACAAACCTTTTAAACTCTCTCTAGTTTTGATCTAAGAAAGAAAATTGCAACAACCGCCCTACCTTTGTGACATGTGGGTACAACGCTGTGGGCATGTATGGGCCCATTACAAATTTAGGATATGTTTGAAAAATGAAACTAAGAGGGGTCTCAAAAGATCCTTTGTCCTCTCCTAAAAGTTTTGAAATTTTTGTTAAGGGAAATGAGATCGTTTTCGCAATCCTTTTATGGTTCTCAAGATCGCTTGATGGCGCAAGAGAAGAGCATACTCAAGATTGTTACTTGCAATTTCTAGTCCCAAATGTGAATTAGATGTGATTAAGTATTATTGTCCAACTTAGATTATAAATCAAATCAATCCATCCACGTGGCAAAAATCAAATAAGGGAAAATGATTTTTATCCACCTAAGTGCCTATGTTTGTTCGACTATCCCCTTTATAAGTTGAGGGGTCTAAGTGGTGCAGTATTTAGAGCATGCATATCATCATTCTTAAGAAGGAAAATGAATTTTCCCCACATCCAAGAGCTTACAATGTCAAATTTAGATCAAATGCACGCCACACAGTGCATACACAGGCGCACAGAGCGCACGGGTGTTGTCAGAATTGAGAGAGAAAGCGCATGCGTGTAGATAGAAAATGTTGCACAGGTGCATGCGTGCACGATGCGCGCCTGTGGGGTGGAATAACCGTGCGCCTGTGGAAAAAAACCGAGAAGAAAAATCTAGATGGATTTCTCCCAATCTTCTGGTGAATTGACTAGTTAGCAGGTCGGCAGAGGCCGATTTGTGAACCTGCAAGTTAATAAAATCAAAAGGAAAGCAAAATGACCCCAAATGAGGGAGGAATTGATACCTTCTCCCCAGTATGGTCGCCAATCTGTTTGCACCCAATTCGTCACTAGGTGAGGAAATAAAAGGTGCTTACATGCCCAGTTGGGCTCTGCTAGGCATGACAACTGTAAAAGGAAAGGTTAGAAAGAGAAACAACAGAACTATAAACAAGAAATAGATTAAAACAAACTAAAACTATGAGCATATGGAAAAATGAAAAATAAATACAAATGGACCAATATCACCAATGTATAAGCTGATCTATTGATGAAATCCAAAGGAACAATGAAGAAAGGAGACTTGGGTCCCTTCTTTCTCCAATGGAAGGCTCTTGAGGCCCTCACAAGCTTGCTCTCCTTACAATGAAAAGATGAAAATGTGGGTGAAATAAATCCAAGCTTATCCACTCAAGAGAGAGGTGGATAGCTCTTGTGAAATGATGCCTATGTGTTCTTGTTAAAGAATGAGTCCTTAACAATCTTGGCAGCATAACAATGCATAGAATTCCTTGAGAAAGTGATAGTTATTCATGGCTTTTTATAGCCTAGCATTGGGTGATTATGTAACCTCTTTGGAGTGTGAAAAGGGGCTCTTTAGGGCTCACTTAGGTCTTTAACCAGCCCACCATGCGGATTGAGCTTGGATTTGGTGTCAAATCAAATTGGGAGCTGATCCATTAGTGGTTGGGAGGCTGACCAATTTCAAGAAATGCGTCGTTTAGCAGGTACATGGGTTTTTTTCCCAACAGCTGCGCATTGTACGTGCATGCGTGCATTGTACGTTGTTGTTCCACGCATATGCGTGCGCACCCAGATTCTATAAAGCGCCCTTCAATTTTTGGTCACTTGGTATAGTTTTTTAACCCTTTTGCAATGCTGTGGAATTAATCATGTGCCATGAATGACTTCAGTCCTGTTTTGATGATGCAGAGTTCTTGTCGCCATGTGCGGACGAAATTTCAGTGATAACATCCATTTTGGGTGATTCCCCAATGCCAATATTGTTTTCCCTTATTTTAATCGGTCCCCCATAGTATGGAATAACCATATTTGACACTTTTCCCTCAACTTCCCATTCACCTTTGGATTCTTTGATCTATATTCCTCTTGGTTTATCATGATAAACATTATCAATGTTGACCTTCCAGCAATGGGAAACCTCTTTCAATTTTTCCACTATTTGATGATACAAGAAAACTACCTTTGGAATGACATCCTTTAGTTGATGATGAAATATAAAGTTGTTAATTCGTAAGAGTGTCTCTCTTTGGGTTGGATCTATTGTATTAAATGAAAATGTTGAGAAAAATTGAGTGCTTACCTGAACCCAATCAACCATTTGACTCGAGAGCTCCTCCTAGATATACCAAGTCCTAAGAACCATATCCATAGTATGAATGAACCAATGAACCCATTGGATAGGAGGAATTTTCTTGGTATTCCATTACCTCTCATAGTAGTGAATGTGCTCCTAGGGATCTTTAGTTCCCTTGTATTGATTGGTCAATTTGAATTTAGAGATGGGTTTGAATATAACTTTTATTATATTGGCCACCTACATCTATTCCATTATGTTTTTTTAGTGTGCTTCCCACCAATGTGTAGGTGTTCCTCACACTACAACATCCATGGAATGAACCCATATATATTGGGGTATATTCTTCTCCATTTTTATCAAGAAGTCCTCCACTAACCCTGTTTAAATCATGGTGCATCACATAGTCTAGATTCAATCCAGTGTATTGCTTTAGTTATCCATGTGCATCTACGGGTAGAGACCTCATACATATTTTGTTACCACTATTCCATGGCATATTTTTAATCAATGTTGTACGCGTTTACACTCATCCAGCTCAATTCTCCATCCACTATGGGATTGATATATTATTCTTTGTGCCAAATTACATTATATATATTTTCAATGAAATAATTCCATGCATCATCATCCATCATCTCATTGTACCTATCCCCTTAAAAACTGTCCAAAGGTATGATCACACATAGGTTGTATATTTCAAATAACATTTTTCACTTCTTCTAATTCATCACCACGTTATTGTTGAAGGCCGTATCAATTCCAAGAAATCTAGGGTATGGGTTAGAATCATCCATACTCTTTATGACTTCAATATCATCCTTCATATTCACCCCTTCTATGTTCACTTCAACTTTCTCCAACCGGCCTATAGGATATATCCTATATTTATTAGAGAACCACAGTTGGATGGGTGCCTAGAACAAATTAGGTTTACCCATCATTTCCCATCATTTCCTAGGAAATATGTGCATTTTGAAACCCGGATCGAACATGACACCATCCATGTTATAACCATTAAGTTCATTTGTCATCCTGAACTTTATTTCGATGTGATTTTTCTTGCTAACCTGGAACACATCTATTTTCGGAAGGGGGGGTGATATAGCTATCATGGTCTCCTCTTCCCCCATGTAGGTAGATAACATATGTGTTAACTTTAGTAGAGGATTAGTGGTGAAACCACCACCCCCCCTCCTTCTCTCCTTTGTGTTGCGCAACCTCTCGGTCTTGTATCTTCAAACTCCTGAGTCAAGTTGACTCTTTGGGTCCCTGTAGGCACCCAAATTTTCTATACACGAGACTATGTTCACCTAAGTGGTGACGAGCTATGATCGTGGATCTATCCCTTCATAATTCCAGGCTTCGGGGATATCTTGAAATCTTGCTCCGAGACCTTCTAAAGCATTCTTCACCAAACTTTGGTCCTCATGCCATGTGCTCCCTTTAATTACAATGGCCCAACGATACTTCAGGTTTCGCGGCTTCGCTAAATTCCTACTCACCTTGCATACAACTCTCTAGACTTTCAACTTCTATATTTCCCAATCCATTCCCATGCATCCTCTACATGACCAATGGTTGTTATTGCTTTGTGACTCCGTGAGTTCACAATTCTCCCTTGCAACACCTCCAAACTCCCGAACTATGAAGTGTCAAAACTCTCGGTGGTCAAATTATGTGTAGTCCTTCCTGATCTATTTATCTGAGACCTTCTGAAGAATTCTTCACTGAACTTCATTCCTCATGCCACATGCTCCCTTTAATTGTGATGGCCCAACAATACTTTGGGTTTCGCAGCTTCGCTAAATTCCTTCTCACCTTTCATACAACTCATCGGACTTCCGACTTCCAAATTTCCCAATCCGTTTCCACGCTTCCTCTGCACAACCAACGGTTGGAATTACTTTGTGACTCCATGAGTTCGTGATTATCCCTTGCAACACCTCCAAACACCCAAAATATGAAGTGTTGAAACTCCTGGCAGTCAACTTCCATGTGGTCCTTCTAGATATGGCAACTTGGAATTGTCCGTCTCTCTCTAGGGAAAATCTTGTCCACATATTTGGATGAAACTTTAGGGGTTCTCCTCCTTGAATGTTTTCCTCTGCTCTCCCTCCTAACCTTAAATTTATCAAATTTATCTTGTTCCTTAGAATGCTCTCTTCGACACTTAGTCAAAATCTCGACCTGTGCACACCTTGCAATAGGTTCTCTTCCCTGTGACTGAAGTCGCACTAGTTCTCATGAGCTTCGATTATGAAAAATCTGTTTCGCACTCCTTGCGGACATCTATGCACTCTCTGCATGTACAAT
Organism: Picea sitchensis; assembly: GCA_010110895.2. Classification (NCBI taxonomy): domain Eukaryota; kingdom Viridiplantae; phylum Streptophyta; class Pinopsida; order Pinales; family Pinaceae; genus Picea; species Picea sitchensis. Next base: position 25,549 of record SNQJ01S0057476.1, read on the forward strand.
TTCATGCTATCTCTTTTGATCTTACAAGTCTAAATAAACTTCGTCAATGCACTCCTTGCTGACTCTATGCACTCCTTGCACTTGCTTGTAGAAGAAACAAAATTGAAACTTATTCACTCTTCACAATGACTCATACATTCAACCACATAAATGCATGCACAGATATATGAACTAGAAATAATAGAGAATAAAACATAATATAAAGTCTACCATTCATTCATTCAAATAGACGCATCAATACCACACATTTGGGGAAATATTCCCTTTTTTTGTTCATTCAATTGAAAATTTCATTCATGCATACACTACTTCAATGTAGCTCTCATCTCTTTTCTACAATGGAAACCTTACACTAGATTCAACAGCCTTATCTCAACAAAAATACAAAGATTTATACAAAGGGACTCTCTAAGTTCTTCCCTCCAACTACTCTAAGATATCCTATCGAAAATAAAATCTTTCAACTACTTAACATTTATTATAATAAATATTTGAGTTAGATAGATAAGAGTGGACACTCTAGATCTATACTGCAACCCTTCATTTTAAAGAAAAATACATTCCCTCATCGATATTATGTCATGTCTGACCTCAATCATTAAAGATGTTCATAACCCAAAATATTTTCCATATATCACATTAATACACTAACTTTGGAATTCAAAATGTTCAAAATCACGTGCTAGTGTGCCAGGTTGTCTTCCACTTGTGCTTTGTTGGTGATATTCACGCATCATACTCCTCGGCTGAAAAATTCATGGAATCCCGTCCATGAGCTCCTACACTGAACTTCCATGCTTTTGTATGTCTGCTTCAATAACCCAACTAGCATCTTCTACTAGTCGGCCTTTCCACTTACCAAAAATTCAAAATACATTCTCCTTCTCGTCTTCTTATTAGCTCGCTAATCTATGATCTTCTCCATTTGCGACTTCCTGCGCTACATGCATCTTCTTCTCCCACTGGATATTCTTCTGATCTTCGGATCCTTCAACTCCATTCTCCCTTTACGGATATAGATTACGCAATGTTGAATATGGATGATATACCCACATCTTCTAGAAGATCTATCTCATAAGAACTATCCCCAAATCTCCTCATGATTTTTACCACGACCCTATCCTTTTCAACAAACATTATATAAACACACAGGAACCTCTCTTTCCTTATATGTGACGATGGAACTTGATCCTCCAACTTGCTAAATTCAATCTTCCTCTTATGTTGATCAATTATCTTCTTGTATTCATTGCTTCTGTTTGTCAATTTCTCCTTGATCGTTGTGAGTTCCTTCATTTTAGAAGAAGTCTTAATCAAAAGCAGCTCCTAAATTCTCTGCTAACTGGAATCTCAATTTCTGACCTCTCCTCTCGAATTCATTCAATACACTATTTGAAATGGAATTCTCCATTTACCTATGTTATATGAGTCATTATGCTTAGAAAAATTTTCTTATTATTTAGAATCTGATCCCACTTGTTATGATTTTCAATTACCAAACTCCTCAACAAATCTCCTAAGTTATATTCACCACCTCAGTCTGTCCATATGTTTTACATTGGGTGGTGGCAGAACTAAAATATATCTATGTCCCTAGCTTCTTCCATAGTAATCCTCCAAAAGTGACCAACAAACTTGGTATCCGTGTCTAAGAGCTATACTCTGGGAAATCCATGGAGTCTCACAACCTCTCCAAAAATAGAATTTACAGCAGTACATTTCATCCTTTGGTCTTCTAGCATGGGATGGGGTGTGCCATCTTGAAATTGTGGCTACCCGAGGAAATATGGAATCCACTTCCCCTCTTTGTGTCCTTGAAATCCCAACATAAAAGATCATATTGTAGCATCCCTTATGTCTCTTTGTAGTAAGGCAATGGTTGATGCAACCCAGTGTTTTGTTTCTCACAAACCTCTTCTTCTTCTCTCATGCCGACCCGATATCTGGTACATTCGAGAAAATGTATTTTCATGGATGAAATGTTTGGCTAGACCTCCACTAGCCAGCATTCTTTAAATATATCTTCCCTCATCGAGAACTTTGGTATGCACAAATGGAAAACTTTGAATAGCTTATTATCTTGAATCGGATATTTAGCCCACTTATACGTCTCTGAGTACAAGATTTTTACATGCTTTATATGCTTCTCTAAAATCTGGATCACTATTGTACATTTACTTAAGGTGATCAAAACCCAAGGGTTCTCACTTGGGGAATTACATGTAGATTCATATCTTGCTCAATGCATCAATAACCTTGTTATCATTACGAGGAAATATGTTTTAATGAAAAAAGTGAAATTTTCATAAACTCTATCCACTTAGCATGTCCTACAGTTTTAGCTTGGATTTCCTGGTTATGAATTGCAAAGCTTGGTTATCGTTATACAAAACAAATTATTTTGGTACGAGATAATGCCTCCATTTCTTCAAGGCTTTAATTACATGGCATAGAACTCTTTGTCATATGTAGATTACTTAGCTTCATTCAACTTCTCAATGAAACATGAGACAGGTCTGTTATCATGGCTTAAGACAACTCCAATTGAAACTCCACTCGAATCACATATCACCTGAAATGTCTTTGAATCACGGTAATACAGTGGATTTGATCTATTATTTTCACCTTCAATATGTTGAAGCTCTTCGACCTCCTCGCCCTTGAAGACGTGTTTTTTCTTCATTGTATCCATCATTTGGGCACTAATTCCACTAACTTTTTGATGAACTTCCAATAGAAACTTGTTAATCCATGTAAGCTTCTCACCTCAAATATATTCCTAGGTGATGACCATTCTATGATTGCTTTCACCTTTTAGGGATCCACCTTCAATTCATTTGAGGAAATCACAAAAACCAAATAAATGAGCTCTATTTTCATGAAAGGAATTTTTAGATTACATCCAACAACTTCTCCAGAACAACCTCCCTCATTACCAACATGAGTACCTCAAGTTCTCTCCTTAGATTTTCTAGAAATATGAGTATATCATCTAGATATACAATCCCAAACTTACCAATCAAATCTTTCAACACTTTATTCATCAACCTTATAAAAGTACTCGACACATTTTTCAAGCCAGATGACATAACAAACCATTCATACAATCCCTCATTTTGTCTTTGAATGTTGTTTTCAACTCATCACCATCTCTCATCCTTGCTCACGGTGATATCCCTTTCAAATCTATCTTTGAAAATAGTTCACTCCACTCAAACAATCCATAAAGTCATCCACTCTTGGCAAAGGAAATCCATACCCGATGGTGATCTTGTTTTTATCGCTGATCGGGATTATTTTCGGCATGAAATGAGTGGAGATATAATAAAGAATGCATAGAGATATCACATATATCCAATAATATAACAAAAGAAATATATCCAGGAGATGCAACCATAAACAGGAGATATAGTAATACATGAGTTCTATTAATGAAATGTCTACAGAGGCTGTAAAATATAGAGTGAAGACTAAGCTAGAATGGTGGCATCTTATCTTTAAGAAGAGATGTGATGGCTACTCACATTGAGAATGGAATGGTTACAATGAGGCTCACAGAGGCCTTTTTACAATAAATAGGAATGCCAAAACCTAGACATCCAAAACCTAACCCTAGGATGGAAGCACCAAAGAGTCATGTGGGCCCCGTTTGGGTAAGTGAGTACATCAACTTCAGAGTGGTCGTAATGTTTGCATATGATCTATGTTTTGAGTAGGTGTGATATCTCATTATGCAAAGGTATTGTCGAGGAGATTTGTTTTGAGGGTTCAATCATGCCTTAGGCTATCATTGAGAACCTTGATCTTGAAAACCTTCATTTTAGGCCCTCAAAATGGCCCAGGAAGTTAAAACACATAAAATAGTAAATTACCAAAATTGCTAGAAAGTTGTTTGAGCCAGGTTCGTTTGGAAAAGGTGGGTGGCCATCGATATCCACACGAATCAATCCTCCCTCCTTAGGAAGCAATGGTCTCCATTTTTGAGTTCAGGGAGAAGGAAGCGTTGTTAGATGTCACGCATCTTGGTGGTTGCTTGTCTTGTTGGAGACGTTCAACCACAAACCTGCTCAGGTTGAGGATGTTCAACAAGTAAAGATACATGAGAGGAAAGTGTACAGAATGAATCTTTGTTCTTTTCTACAAATTTTTCGACCTTCTTCTGTTGGAAAAAAAGGTTCTTATATTGAGGCTGCAGTGGTTGCAATATCCTTATTTTCCCCTTTTGAACAAATTGTGAAGAAGTTGGTGCTGCAGGTATGGATAAGTAACTTATGACACTTTTTATGTGGAACATTAGTCGAAACTACCTCTTGTATTCCGTAGAGATGACCCCCAAAGTAACAATGACATTATGGGGTCAAGACTCATAACATCATGCGATCTCCACATATATGGTTGGCCCAAAGAGCGCATCCACAGACATCGATTGGGGCAACATCACATAATACCCTAATCCTTGAAGGGTTGGATTTAGGTATGATAATCAACAACATTTAGGTATAAGGAGATCTCATCCTTGGGTGAAACCACTAGATGTTTTAATAATGGTTCGGGTGTGGTGTTGTTGACAATCCCAATTGTTTGATGACCTGAGATGAGGTTCTTATGGCTTCCACTATCAACTATAAAATGAAGCAGGGTCCCCTTAAGCCCACATTTGTGATTGAAAAAGGAGCTCCCCCTCTTAGGGATCATTTGGTTCTTCTAGTTGAATTTTTTGTGGTCACAACAATAGTAGTGCAAGTCAATGTATTTCCTTTACCATTATTTTCATGATCAGATTCACGAGAAGTCGGGGTTTGACTCTTTGTCTTTGATATCATCCACTAATGAAATTTGTTTTTGAATGACATTCATGATTGTTGTGCTAGGGCTTTTGTGGAACTAGCACCATTTACAGTGTCCTCTTTTGTCTTCCTGTGACCCTTCTTTTCTTATGTCTTGGACTAGTTTTGGGCTTGTTTGTTAGGGTTGTCTTTGTCATGTACTTTGGTTTATTTACTTGATTTGAGACCCAAACTCCCATTTTTGAATTGCTTAAATTTCTTCTCAATGTTAACAACATATTGATAAGTAGAGGCGGAGTGATGAGATGTCAGGAAAATCCATTTCGGTCACGGATGTATGCAGTATTATTAGAGAGCCACCGGTATTTCAAAACCAAATGTCACTCGGGTCTTTGATACCATCTTGGTGTGTTAGGTATGGAAGGTATTGGTGAAATATGGAACTTCTTGGCCCCTCTCTTGCCACCGGTGTGGTCCATGTCAATGTATTGGTCCTCCTTGGTTGCACCAGCAGTTATCTGTTCCTTTCACAGCATCCCTGCTCCCAAGTGGGATCGGCCCCATATATATTTAATAGACTCCCTCTTTGGAACTTTGCTCCCATTAAGTTTCCCACCAATGTTTGACATGAGAGCTTTAAGAATTATGAAAGGTGATCTTTTCTTTGTCCGGAAAATTGTGAGCAGGAGAAATAACCTTCTAGTAGAGTTAATCATTTTCTAGGGCTTACACATCTATGTCCTTTGAATACAAGAATATCAAAATTAACTTGTGTACCTTGAAAGGTGAGGTGCCCTCAAAGTGGTCTCTTGATGAATACATCACATTTTTTATTGGCGGGCATTGAAGGATGTGGGAAAAATCTCCACCATTTAGATCCCTCTGTCCATTGAGCTTTCTCAAACAGCCAGTTGATGGGATAAAAGTACGCTCCATTGTTTTCTTTTCTTAGCCATTGGGGTTTCTTGGGTGTGTGATTTTCTTCAAGAGAGACAATCTTGAGGCCTAACTTGCTATGCACTTGGACCTCGTCGAGGACATGCATTAAAAGTGATCAAAAGGCGACTGCTTTGATACCAGTCAGGATTATTTTGACGCGAAATGAGAGTAGAGATATAATAAAGAAATGCACGAGGATGATATCATGTATATTCAATATTATAACATAAATATATCAAATCGTAATATAACCGCAGGATATATAGTAATACATGAGTTTCTGTGTGAAGAAATATTACAAAGGCGTAAAATCTGGTGGGGCTTCGCTAGAATGGTGGCAACTTATCTCACGAGAAGAGTGTAATGACTACTCGCATTAGCAGGAAGATGGTTACAATGGGGCTTTGAAGGACCTTTTACAATAAAAGCGGGGAATTTAAGAAACCCTATACATCCAAGGAAAAACCTAGCCCTAGGGATGAGCACTGCAAAAGTCATGTGGGCCCCATTTGCCAGGTGAGGGAGTGGGTACATCAACCTCAGGGATTGTAGCTTTTGCATGTCGATCCTGCGGTTTTTGGTGTGTGATAGCTTGTTGGAAGGGTATTGTCGAGGAGATCCATTCTAGGGGATCAATGATGCTTCAACTATCATTGATAGCCTCGATCTTGAAAACCTTCATTTAGGCCCTCAAAATGGCCTTGGAAATTAAAACCTACTAAAAAATGGTAAATTGCCAAAATTGCGGAGAGTTGTTTTGAGCCGGTCGGAAAAGGTGGGTTGCCGGTATCCACAGGATCAGCCATCCCTTGTGAGTCCCATTCATTTTCCATGCCCATCCTTTTCGGACTCAATCCACGGGTTAGTGCATGGACTCAAAGATTTCTCTAACCAGTCAACATTAGCAGGATCCACGAAGACTTTGTCTTTTCACCTCCTCAAACCTCTTGAGGTGTCAACCTATACATAGCTTTGTTTGGCAGGGTTTCTCCTGGTATCAATATTGATTTGATGGTTGATACTTATGATAGATGAGAATAAGCTTCATAACTCATCCACTACTATATCCACAAAATTATCTAGTAGTTCTTAGGGCTTTCGGGAAAATCTTTCATTGAAGTGATGGTAAGGATAACCCTTGGTTTCTTGACTACCATCTCTTGTTCCTTCTTTCTTCCATTCTGGGAGTTCCTTCCCTCATGATAAGAGGTATGTCATGCCCCAACCATCCTTCACCCTCTTCTCTTCTATTGGTAGTAACATGTGTGTCCTACCATTTCTCTCCAAAGTATAAGTATTTATGTCGTCCCGTCATGAATGGAATTCCTGTCAAATCGCCATGGTCTTCCCAACAAAACATGACATACATTCCATGTGAATCCATCACACATGATTTCATCCTGTATCCTCCCTATTTTAAGTTCAACTTGGGACATTGCTAGTGAGTTGTTACCTAATAACCTTTCACATAAGCCAGCAAGACTTTATCTGATTAATCTAGGTGTGCATTTGTCTCCAACTCAAGCTTCTCCACCATCTCTATGGATACTAGTTATCAGTGCTCCACTATCAATTATCCTGCTTGCAAACTCGTCCTTCATTTTTGCGGATGTCTGAATAGTATTCACAGTGTGTTGGCTTCCCAGTTTGTGGCTCCATGCTTGAGAAATTTCTTCATCATCAAGGATCTCCCATCTTCTACACCTTCTACCTCAACATATTGCTTCCGTGCTTCTGAAATTTGAGCTTCACCTCCCTCTTTATTTCTCTGGAGACAATCCAAGACATGTTGCCCTATTTTCCACGGGCACCAACTTGTCTTAATCTTTCCTCCTTTGCCTCTTCCTCTTCATCATGGAAAATAGGTTTCTACCACCACTTTGCCTTCCTCAAGAGCTTCCCTCCTCTCTCGGGTATGTGGTTTCTCTACCTCATCCTTGGGATTTTGTGCTTTGTCACAGACAAATCCTTTGCCTATGTTCAAAATCTGACCTCTGTTTTGTTGACTCTCCTTCACAGCCAACCTATATGCAGCTTTTCGGTGCAATCGGTATGCATCCTCTATGGTTATAGCTGTCTCCATGCTAATTTCATCCTAGATATCTGTTATCACCGGGGCCATTGATGTACTGGAAAATTTTATAGCTTCATCTCTCTCTCTCTCTCCTATCCAACCACGATGTTCAATCCTATAGAGAACTCAACTGGCATACTCCTTCCACGGTCATCCCCTTTACATCACCCGGGTTCTACATCGTCTGAAACGGATTTATATAGTAATCCTTGGGCATGAATTTCTCCCTTTGGCTTGTCTACCATTCAATCCCAACTCTTAGCTATATTTTGTTTATCCTTGCTCCTCTTGTCGACTGCAGTTCATCCCACAATAGTTATGCATGTCATTTTAACCTAGTGGCGACATGTATCACCTTTTTCTTCTCCTACATCTTCCTAGTCGAAATGCTTATCCATTTACTTGTATCAGGTCAAACAATTATTTCATCTAAATTACCTTAGCCACATTGGGATGATCTGCAGCCCTAGCTCCCAACGGTAACCTCTTTTAGCAAGCATTATTCAAAATCATTGACAACCTCTTTTAGCAAGCATTATTCAAAATCATCCTCAGATACTACTTCTTCGAATTCTACTTCTTCATTCTCTGCATCACTGACATCTCCAGCATCAAGTGCACTCCTTTGGGTTGTTTCCATGGAATCCAACCTCGCAAAAAATTCTCTCATCTCCCTTTTGATAGATCGGTTTGATACGAGTGGCTCGACCTGTCTTCTAGGTGGAATTGTGCTAACTCTTTTGATTCCTCTTACCGATATCAGCCTACTTCTCTTTCTACATAAATCAATTATGTATTAGCTTTGATACCACTCCTGGCGCAACCCCCCCCCCTTCTCTCCTTTTTATCGCGCAACCTCTCGGTTTTGGATCTTCAAATTCATGAGTCACATTGACTCTTCGAGTCCCTGCAGGCACCCAAATTTGCTATACACAAGCCCTTGTTCACCTAAGTAGCCACGAGCTATGATCGTGGATCTATCCCTTCATAATTTCGAGCTTCGGGGATATCCTGAACTCTTTCTCCGAGAACTTATGAAGTGTTCTTCACCGAAATTTGGTCCTCGTGTCATGTGATCCCTTTAATTGTGATGGCCCAATGATACTTCAGGTTTCACAACTTTACTAAATTCCTGCTCACATTTCATACAACTCTCTAGAATTCTGACTTCTGGATTTCCCAATCAGTTCCCACACGTCCTCTACATGACCAATGGTTGTGATTTCTTCACGACTCCGTTAGTTCATGATTCTCCCTTGAAACACCTCCAAACTCCCAAACTATGAAGTGTCGAAACTCTTGGTGGTCAACTTCTGTGCAGTCCTTCTAGATCTGGCGACCTGGAATTGCCTATCTCTCTCTGGGACGAATATTGTCCACAGATTTGGATGAAAATTCAAGGGTTCTCCTCCTTGAAGGTTTTACTCCTCTCTCCCTCCTGAGCTTAACTTTCTCAACTTTCTCTTGTTCCCCAAAATTCTCTCTTTGACACTTAGTCAGAATCTCAACCAGTGCACACCTTGCAACAGGTTCTCTTCCCCGTGACTGAAGTTGAACTAGTCCTCCTGAGCTCCGATTCTGAAAACTCTGTCCTGCACTCCTTACAGACATGTATGCACTCCCTCCATGTACAAGTTCACTCTATCTCTTCTAATCTTATTAGTCGAAACATACTCCGTCAACGCACTCCTTGTAAATGCTACGTATTCCTTGCACTCGCTCGTAGAAGAGAAATAATTGAAAATTATTCACTCTTCACAGTGACTCATACATTAAACCATGTAAATGCATGCACAGACATATGAACAATAAATAACAAAGAATGAAAAAAATTATAAATTCTACCATTCATTCATTCAAATATACGTATCAATACCACACATTTGGGGAAATATTCCTCTGTTTTTGTAACATTCCCAACCACCCACAGGCTGACCACACATTTGGGGAAATATTCCTCTGTTTTTGTAACATTCCCAGCCACCCACAGGCCGAGGCATGCTACCTACAAGCCCACCCTTGGACTTTGTACTCTTACCGATACCTTATTTTGGTTAATAAGAATGCATAAGATACAATATCTAACGACATGCACAACAATATCCAACAAGCAAGCATAATCTAAGATTTAGTTAAACGATAATTAAAATACACAACAGAATACATTCATAGACGGATAATAATATCACAACAGAGAGCACTTATCTTTATAAAAAGGTGACATCAACTGGATGTAGACCAAGGACGTTCCACCCAACCGTAGATACCACTACTCCAAATCTCAACAGCAATGTCACCCCCGGGCTAGGGCTATGAATCCACAAGGACGGTTCCAAAGTGTACTTGGGTTCCCAAACTAGTCAGCTCTCAATCTCTCACAGGTTTCCCAACACCCACAAAAATCCAAATACCCAACTCTGTTCTATCCAGCCTGTACCGCCCAAGA
>SNQJ01S0057476.1:43483-56635 GCA_010110895.2 Picea sitchensis
TTGGCTGACATGGAGATCTCATCCTTGGTGAAGCCACCCGATGTTTTATGGTTGCGGGTGTGGTGTTGTTGACAATCCCAATTGTTTGATGACCTCTGCTGAGATGAGGTTCTTATGGATTCCACTATCAACAATAAAATGTAGCGGGGTCCCCTTCGCCCACATCTGTGAATGAAAAAGGAGCTCCCCCTCTTCAGGATCTGTTGGTTCTTCTAGTTGAATTTTTGTGGTAGCGACAATAGTAGTGGGGTATGCGTCAATGATCTTTCCTTTACCATTATTTTCATAATCAGATTCTGAATCAGGTTTCGGCTCTTTGTCTTTGATCTCATCCACTAATGACTGTTTTGAGTGACATTCATCGGTGTTGTGCTAGGGGCTTTTGTGGAACTCGCACCATTTTCTGGTGTCCTTCTTTGTCTTCCTATGACCCTTCTTTTCTTATGTCTTGGACTAGTTTTTGGGAAACTGTTTGTTAGGGTTGTCTTTGTCATACTTTGGTTGTTGCGGATTTGCAGACCCAAACTCCCATTTGTTTTGGTGCTTAAATTTCTTCTCAATGTTAACAACATATCGATAAGTATAACTGAGTGATGAGATGTCCAGAAAATCCATTTCAGTCTGGATGTATCTGTGTAGAGCCCCATGGTATTTCAAAACCAAATGTCACTCGGAGTCTTTGATACCCATCTTGGTGTGTTAGGTATGGAAGGTATTGGTGAACTATGGAACTACTTGGCCCCTCTCTTGCCACAGTGTGGTCCATGTCATGTATTGGTCCTCATAGTTTCCAACAGGGTAATACTGTTCCTTTACCGCATCCACAAAAAAATCCCAAGTGGGATCAGCCCCGTATATTCCAGACTCCTCTGTGGAACTTTTCTCCCAGTAAGTTTCCCACCAATGTTTGACATGAGGGAGAGCTTTAAGGAGTATGAAGGTGATCTTTTCTTTGTCGGAAAAATTGTGAACAGAGAAATAACCTTCTAGCAGAGTTAATCATTTTTCTAGGGCTTCTACATCTATCTGTCCTTCGAATACAGGAATATCAAAATTAACTTGTACCTTGAAAGGTGAGGTGCCTCCAAAGTGGTCTCTTGATGAAGATGCATCTGTTTTTATTGGCAGGCATTGAAGGATGTGGGAAAAAATCTCCACCATTTCGTCCCTCTGTCACGTGAGAGCTTTCTCAAGCAACAGATTGATAGGATCGTCTGCTCCATTGTTTTTATTTTCTTCCGCCATTGAGGGTTTCTTGGGTGTGTGAGAGCGATTTTCTTCAAGAGAGACAATCTTGAGGCCTAACTTTCTATACTTGGACCTCGTCAGGGACATGCATTAAAAGAACGATCAAGAGCAGCCTGCTTTGATACCACTGATCCAAATTATTTTCGGCACGAAATGAGAGTAGAGATATAATAAAGAAATGCACAGAGATATCATGTATATCCAATAATATAACATAAATATATCAAAGATGAAACCATAAACACAGATATATAGTAATACATGATTTCTATTAATGAAAGAAATGTACAAAGACTGTAAAAATACAGAGTGAAAGACTCGCTAGAATGGTGGCATCTTATCTCTGAGAAGAGATGTGACGGCTACTCTCATTTGCAAGAAGATGGTTACAATGAGGCTTTGAAGGCATTTTTACAATAAACAGGAATGCCAAAAACCCTATACATCCAAAAACCTAACCCTAGGAGATGAAGCACCAAAAGTCATGTGGGCCCCATTTGGGTAAGTGAGTACATCAACCTCCCGGGATTGTAACTTTTGCATACGATCTCTGTTTTAGGCGTTGATAGCTCGTTGGAAAGGTATTGTCGAGGAGATCCATTCTAGGGGATCAATGATGCTTTCAACTATCATTGATAACCTCGATCTTGAAAAACCTTCATTTAGGCCCTCAAAATGGCCTTGGAAATTAAAACCTACTAAAAATAGTAAATTGCCAAAATTGTCAGAAAGTTGTTTTGAGCCAGTCAGAAAAGGTGGGTGCCCACCGATATCCACACGGATCATCGCCCTTGAGTCTGTACACATTTTCCATACTCCATCCTTTTTCAGACTCAATACAGTTGGTATTGCACATGGACTCAAGATTTCTCTAACCAATCCTTTGTCTAACAGATCCTGAACCTGTCTTTTCACCTCCTCATTCTCTTGAGGTGTCAACCTGTACGCGGCTTTGTTTGGCAGGGTTTCTCCTTGTATCAATTTAATGTGATGGTTGATACTTATGATAGATTGGAATAAGATTCATAACTCATCCACTACTATATCAGAAAAATTATCTAGTAGTTCTTGAACTTCCTCAGGAAAATCTTTCATTGAAGTGATGGTAAGGATAACCCTTGGTTTCTTGACTACAAGAAACTGCATCTCTTGTTCCTTCTTTTCTTCATTTAGGAGTTCCTTCCCACTCATGATAAGTATGCTCATGCTAGCTTCATCCTTCACCCTATTCTCTTCTATTGGTAGTAACATGTGTGTCCTACCATTCTTCTCTAAGGTGTAAGTATTTATCGTCCCATCGTGAATGAAATTTTTTTCATACTGCCATGGTCTTCCCAACAAAACATGACATACATTCATGGGAATCACATCACACATGATTTCATCCCTGTATCCTCCTATTTTAAATTCAACCAGACATTGCTTAGTGATTGTTACCTAATAACCTTTCTGCAACCATAAGACTTTATACAGTTTCAAGTGTGCATTTGTCTCCAACTCTAGCTTCTCCACCATCTCTATGGATACTAAGTTGTTAGTGCTCCCACTATCAATTATCACCTTGCAAACTCTGTCCTTCATTTTGTAGGATGTCCTGAAAAAATTATTCCTCTGTGTTGACTTCCCAATTTGTGGCTCCATACTTAAGAGAAATTTCTTCATCATCAAGGATCTCCCATCCTCTACACCTTCTACCTCAACATATTGCTTCCGTGCTTCTGAAATTTGAGCTTCAACTCCCTCTTTATTTCTCTCGAGACAATCCCAAGACATGTGCCCTATTTTTCCACAGGCATAACATCTTACTTCTCCTCCTTTTCCTCTTCCTTTTCATCATGGAAAAGAGGTTTCTACCACCACTTTGCCTTCCTCGGGAGCTTCCTCCTCTCTCAGAGTGACTATGTGGTTTCTCTGCCTCATCCTTGGGATTTTGTGCTTTGTCCTGGGCAAATGCTTTGCCTATGTTCAAAATCTGACCTCTGTTTTGTTGACTCTCCTTCCTGGCCAACTTCTCTTCTGCTTTCAGTGCAATCTGATATGCATCCTCTATGGTTATAACTTTCTCCATGCTAATTTCATCCTAGATATCATATCTCAGGCCATTGATGTACCTAGAAAATTTCTCTTCATCTCTCTCTCTCTATCCAACCCTGATGTTCAATCTATAGAACTCCTTTATGTACTCCTTCACAGTCATCCCTTTCTGTCTCAGGTTCTACATCGTCCTGAACAGATTTATGTGGTAATCCTTGGGCATGAATTTCTCCTTTAGCTTGGCTACCATTCGATCCCATCTCTTAATATTTTGTTTATCCTTGCTCCTCTTGTCAGCCTGCAGTTCATCCCACAACAGTTATGCATGTCATTTTAACCTAGTGACGACATGTATCACCTTTTTTTCTTTCTCTACATCTTCCTAGTCGAAATACTTATCCATTGCTTGTATCCAGTCAAGCAATTATTTCATGTCTAAATTACCTTCATACATTGGGACGTCGATCTTCGCCCTAGCTCCCAACTTGACAACCTCTTTTAGCAAGCATTATTCAAAATCATCCTCAGATATTGCTTCTTCGAATTCTACTTCTTCATTCTCTGCATCACTGACATCTCCAGCATCAAGTGCACTCCTTTGGGTTGTTTCCATGGAATCCAACCTCGCAAAAAATTATCTCGTCTCCCTTTCGATAGATCAGTTTGATACGAGTGGCTCGACATGTCTTCTAGGTGGAATTGTGCTAACTCTTTTGATTCCTCTTACCGATATCAGCCTAATTCTCTTTCTACAAAAATCAATTATGTATTAGCTTTGATACCACTCCACGGCTTCGCCCTTCTCTCCTTTTTTATCGGCGCAATACCTGGGTTTTGGATCTTCAAGTCATGAGTCACATTGACTCTTGAGTCCCTCTGAACACCAAATTTGCTATACCACGGGCCTTGTTCACCTAAGTAGCCCGCGAGCTATGATGAGTGGATCTATCCCTTCAGAATTTAGGTTTCGGGGATATCCTGAACTCTTTCTCCGAGAACTTATGAAGTGTTCTTCACCGAAATTTGGTCCTCGTGTCATGTGCTCCCTTTAATTATGATGGCCCAATGATACTTCAGGTTTCACAACTTTTCTAAATTCCTGCTCACATTTCATACAACTCTCTAGAATTCTGACTTCCGGATTTCCCAATCAGTTCCCACACGTCCTCTACATGACCAATGGTTGTGATTGCTTCACGACTCCGTTAGTTCATGATTCTCCCTTGAAACACCTCCAAACTCCCAAACTATGAAGTTTCGAAACTCCTGGTGGTCAACTTCTATGTAGTCCTTCTAGATTTGGCGACCTGGAATTGCCTGTCTCTCTCTGGGACGAATATTGTCCACAGATTTGGATGAAAATTCAAGGGTTCTCCTCCTTGAAGGTTTTACTCCTCTCTCCCTCCTGAGCTTAACTTTCTCAACTTTCTCTTGTTCCCCAAAATTCTCTCTTAGGCATGAGTGATCTCAACCGGTGCACACCTTTACAGCAGGGTTCTCTTCCTAAATGGCTGAATTGAACTGGTCCTCGAGCTCGATGTAACGAAACTCACATCACTGCGCTCGCGCTACAGACATGTATGCACTCCCTCCATGTACAAGTTCACTCTATCTCTTCTAAACTTATGAATTCGAAACATGCCTAAGATCAGCGCGCCACTTTACAGATACTACATTATTCCTTGCTCGGCTTCGTAGAGAAATAATTGAAAATTATTCACTCTTCACAGTGGCTCGCCATTCAACCATGTAAATGCATGCACAGAGATATGAACAATAAATAACAAAGAATAAAAAAATATAAATTCTACCATTCATTCATTCAAATATACGTATCAATACCACACATTTGGGGAAATATTCCTCTGTTTTTGTAACATTCCCATCCACCAACAGGCCGACCAACATTTGAAATCTATTTTTGTAACATTCCCAACCACCCGCGGGTCGAGGCATGCTACCTACAAGCCCACCCTTGGACTTTGTACTCTTACCGATACCTTATTTTGGTTAATAAGAATGCATAAGATATAATATCTAATGACATGCACAACAATATCCAACAAGAAAGCATAATCTAAGATTTAGTTAAGCGATAATTAAAATACCTGTGAGAATACATTCATAGGCCGGATAATAATATCACAACCGAGAGAGAACTTATCTTTATAAAGGGGTGACATCAATTTGGATGTAGACCAAGACGTTCCCGCAACGCCCGTGGAGAATACCACTACTCCAAAAATCTCAACAACAATGTCGCGAATAGGGCTATGAATCCACAAGGGCGGTTCCAAAATTGTACTTGGGTTCCCAAACTAATCAACTCTCAAGTTCTCACAGGTTTCCCAACACCCAAAAAAAATCCAAGTACACCAACTTCACGATTTCTATCGGCCACAATGCAGCCCAAGAGAATGGACCTCCACGTCCCTTCTCTGCCACGTAGTCCTTTAGTTTTTCCACCTCCTTCTAGGGCTCTAATGAATTTGGTTGAGAATCTCAATGTTGGAACTCTCATTTATCACATTTGTGAGAAAAACAGGTCACATACCAATGCATCTTAGACATGAAGGCTCCAGGCCATAGCTAGATTGCACCAATGACCATTACAACCAACTATCCACAGTAATTCTGTGGTTCCTTTCCACTTTTCCAAGCCAAGACGCAGGTGAGGGTCAATCAATGGATGGGTAAGTGAGTGCATGGAAGGGAATGAGGGAAATAATGAGAGAGAAATGCATAAGGGAAGGAGTGGAAGAACCAATGACCAACCCCACAATCAAAACAGGGATGGGTTTAAGTATCTCTTGGCCAAGGGAATCAAGAACCTCTTGGCCTTCCCAAGAAGCTCACATAACCGATCTCACTTACTCTAGAAAAAGGAATTAATTAAAATGAGGAATTAAATATTTGGCCCACCAAGCCCCTACTCTTGTGGAATCCTTGGCCCCATATAACTCTAGTCCTTCTCCGTCTAGCAGCCAACAACGTTTCCATCCATCCGGCCATCCTCCATCCATCCGTCCTTCCATTTCCATTCCATCCATCCATCCTTCTCCATTCCTTCCTCCATCCTCCTTCCATCCATCCTCCATCCGGCCATCCACTTTCCATTCCATCCATCCATCCATCCATCCGTCCATCCGTCCGTCCATCCATCCATCCATTCCATCCATCCGTCCATCCATCCTTCCATCCACTCCTCCATTCCATCCTCCTTTCCATTCCATCCCTTCCATCCATTCCATCCTCCTTCTTCCTTCCTCCATCCGTCCATTCCATCCTACTTCCATCCGTCCATCCTCCATCCATCCATTCCATCCATCCATCCATCCGTCCATCCATCCTTCCATCCATCCACTGTCCTCCTTCCTCCGGTCCATCCATCCGTCCCATTTCCTCATTCCTCCATCCTTTCCTTCCTCCTCCTTTTCCATCTTCCTCCTCCTTCCTCCTTCCTCCTCCTCCGTCCTTTCCTTCCATCCATCCATCCATCCATTCCTTTCCATCCATCCATCCATCCATCCGTCCATCCGTCCTCCGTCCTCCATCCGTCAATCAGCTCCGAATCATCCCGAGATCTCCATCCATCCATCCGTCCATCCATCCTTCCATCCATTCCATCGGCTCAGATCCATCCATCCATCCATCCTTCCAGTCCATCCATCCATTTCCTTGTCCATTCCTCTCCTTCCATCCGTCCATCCATCCATCCATCCATCCATCCACTCCATCCACTCCTTCCATCCTTCCATCCATCCTCCATCCTTCCTCCATCCTCCATCCATCCATCCTCCGTCCATCCATTTGCCTTCCTCCATCCGTCCATCCTTCCTCCATCCATTCCTCCTTTTCCTTTCCTCCATTCCTCCATCCATCCATCCATCCTTTCCTCCATCCTTCATCCGTCCTTCCTTCCATCCATTCCATCCATCCTCCATCCATCCTCCATCCGTCCATTCCGTCCATTTCCATCCTCCATCCATCCTCCATCCATCCATCCTTCCTTCCATCCGTCCTCCATTCCATCCATCCTTCCTTCCATTCCATCCATCCATCCATCCATCCTTTCCATTCCATCCATCCATTCCATTTCCTTCCTCCATTCCTTCCATCAGTCCATCTCAATCCATCCATCATCGTCCGGTCCATCAAAAATTTCCGAGAAGATTAGGTCGATCTACGCCACCAAAGGGAGAAATTCCCGGAATTGAGGGAATCATAAGGGAAGAGGAGCGATTGTTGGTTGTTCTCTCAAAGCCCCAAAAGTTGAAACTAGTGGAAGCATGGGTGAAGCGTGTACTGCGTCTGCGTTGGAAGATTCAGCCTTAAGTTGACATTCGGGTTTCCAGAGGGTTGAAGAGTCAAAGACTTCAGGATTCATGAAGTCATGAAACCGGAAATTCCTTTTCAGAAAAAGTCCCGAGTATATTTGTTGATTAGGTGGGTAGAGTTAGCACCTTGTGTTTATTCACATAGCGAGAAATAACTCCTTAAGGACCTATGGATATACCTTATGTGTGGCTGAGATATTCCCTTGTAGGGAAATTGGAAGTGCATCCAGTCATTTTGATGAAGATTTAGAACAAATCCTATGACCAAAAGGAGGGTCATCACGAGGAACCACGAGAGCGGGGGTCTTGCGTCACATCCCCCTTATTCTCTAACTTTCCTTGGTGCATATACAAAATAGAGATCAAAATCTCAAATTTATTAAAAATATGTGGGTACTCTACCCAGCTGTTAGGAAAAAATATTGTCGTTTAATTTCATTGTAGTATTTTCCCAACTATTTATTTTTTCAATCCGAGGTTCATAGGGTTACGAAGCACACACTATATATATCTTGGCGGGGACTGAAGTAGAACTAATCTAATTTAATTTGCTGAAATGAAATTAATCTAGGAAAGCATTGAAGACTAACTATGAAAGCCGATTAAATTAATCTAGGAAAGCAATACAACATGTGAAGAGTTGAATGGAAAAAGACATATGTGAAAGGAGCTCACACAATACATCAATCTCAAATTATATTACAAGAGTCAAATGAAAAGGCATGAAAGAATGGCAAGCTAAGAATTCCCTTCTCTCCTCATTACAAGAGACTAAATTATGAATTACATGATCTCTAACTTTCCAAGCTAATCTAGGTATGGACAACATGATTCCCCTCATGAAGAGAGAACACTCTCTTATATACATGAGTATGAAGAGTGTCATAATTACGGATCCACTATTCTCTCAAACACTCTCAACTACTTTCCCATTGATGAGGTAAGAGATTGTGGGTGGGATTACCTCAGTTTTGATCCGGAGAAAACCCACCTAGTTTAGTCATTAGATTGTCGACGTTATGATCCCTATTATTAGACGATGTAGTCCTTCAAATCCTCCACGCATCTCTCACATATCTTAAATAGATATGCCGTCAAGTCTACATGATCTTCTCCTTTGACTATGCTTGAAGATGAAATTCGAATTTGAAGGGATAGGTGGTAATGTTGACTTGTTAAAATCTTCACATATGCCTACACACATAATCAAACTCATCCAACCTTGTTATATAATGAGAAAATATGTTATTTTCTAATCTTTAATCACAAATTCACTTATAATACTAAAATAAGGCCACAATGGAAAATAATAAGGAGAAACCCATATATCATTATGGAAATGGTATGATGGAAGGTTAATGGGATGATGAAATGTAAGGAATAGTGAAGGAAAAGAGGATATATTCTCTTGACATTAGGACCTTGTACTAGCTCAGCATTTGTCCTAATGCAACCATGCATGGATCTTCTTAAGAGATTTTGGAATTTAAACTATGAATTTGATTGATGATGTCCTTTTAACAATGAATATTTCCAGGATTTGAAATGCAGGAGTAGCAGCATGTAAAATGCATGTGTAACAGCATGTAATATATTTTGTAACAGCATGTGAAATATTTGTAACAGCATGTGAAATATTTTCTTATAGTTTGGTTCTTATTGTGACAACCCTTAGATACAAAATAATAATTTAAGTTTCTTAATATTTAACAAATTCCATTTCCACTTAGTACATTTCTTGTGCAATGAATTTAGCCATATATACTCACTTTGGAAATAATAAGCTATCAATGTGCATAACAAAGCATCATTGTGTATCAGAAATCATTTTCTTTATCTTTATGAATCATGCCAATATGTGTAGCAATCAATGTGAGAAATGCAACAAAGTGTTAGTTGGAAATAAATGTTAGTGAATCATAAATGGAATGATGAGATGGTAAAATGGAATAATGGTAATGAATATGTGGTGAGAGAGTCCCCCCTCCCCAACTGAATGGGTTGCATGCCCTCATGCAACTTAGTGTGGGTCATGGAAGGAAAGAGAGCATGGCGAGAAAATTTTCCAAAAGGAAAGAGAGCATGGCAAGGTAATTTTCCAAAATATTCAAGTTGGCATATAAGAAATTGTGTGATTAAAGCTTAGAAAAGAACATACCTCCACTTACCCAAAAAGTAGATGTAGTTGTTGCGGCTGTTGGAGCAGGAAAACATGACTAGCACTATAGCTACAACTGTTGTAACTGTTGGAGCAAAGAATATCAAGAAGGTGTCACTAGTGCAAGATCAGGAAAATGGAACTGCTAATGTTGTTGTTGGTGTAACTGGATCATGGGAAATGAAGGAATCTGAACTGTTACTGTTGAATCGCGAAAAATGTGAAAGGCAGAGAATATGGAACTCTCATAGATCTGAAATCAAACTGCTACAACTGTTGAGGTGATCCTGAAAAAGTGTATAGTCTTCACCCGCTACAAAATTGATGGTACAATTCTCATCATGCGAATGAATGTGTGGATGTCGAGCATGAAGAAAAATCATTGGATTACCGGCCATTGATGAATGTCGTTAACCAATGTGAGACAAACTCACTAGTGATGACAATGAATGTCAAGGTACCCAAGTACATCTTGCGAAGTGCGAATAGATGGGCTGATATCGAGCCACTTGCAAGATCTGATGATCAAGGGACATTGATGTATTCCCATGATCGTTAGGGAGAGAGATTTCCATTAAGGCATACAAGCCTCTAGGTACTCAAAATGAACTCTAGTCTATATCCCAGATAATGTGTCAAGGTCGATGGGGCAAGACTGTTGAAAGGTGGGCCTTAAGGAATCCCACATTAGTCAATGCGAGTTTATAAAAAGATTGGTAGGACTATAGATGTAAAGATCTCAGTAGCAATAGGGCTTACGGCAAGGAAATGTAATCATGGAAAGGGGTTTGTTTTATTCAAAAGGAAAACTAGAAAGGAAAAAGAAGACAAAAAGATAAAGGAATGTATGCAACTTAGAAAAATAGACGTGTGTGAAGTCATGAAAGTTAAGGTAATGGAAGATGGGTTCAACACTAGGATGACTAATCAACTTTGAAGAAGAAAGGGGATAGTGTCACAGCATGAAATTTGGAAAAATGAGGAAATAATAGTGTATCATCATGGCCACTATGTAACAACAAAATGTTGTTGTGTATCAGTGAAATGTTTCTGTGTAACAATAAAAATATTTTTGTGTAAGAATGAAATTTTTTTTGTGTAAAAACAAACTGTTTCTGTGTAACAGCTCCTTCAAGATGTCTATCACATGTTTTTTTTGAAGAATTTTGTGATTCTTGAAAATCACTGCAGCATGGAATACAATCGGTTGTGAACCCAAAAATCTTAGTACAAATTCCTGCATGAAAACTCTGATAATTTTGAAAAACATATCATGCAGAAATAAGTGTAAATGCAGCAAATCAAAGAACAATACATGTTTATACCTTTTACTATTGTTCTCCTGGTTCGTCATTGATCGTGAAGAATCAAGCAACTCAAATAAATAAACTACATTTTTATTTGATTGTTGGACCTGAGCAAGAGTTTGACTATGTATCTGCCACATTGAAAAACCGGCCATCCCGAAATATGGCTCTGTCACATTCAGAAAAACAAAAACTACTCTCAAACTAAGCAAAAATTTTAAAAACCGCTTGAGAGTCAAATAAATAAGACCATTCTACACAAAACCCGTGTGCCGGATTTTTGAAATTTGTCATGGTTTACTCCAAAATTGCACCCGAAAATGACTTTCTACAAATGGACATCAAGTGACAAAGAGTTTCAATTTGAGCATTAGAATTGCCTGCCATTACTTTCTCAGTGAAAGAGAAGATCAATCTTTAATTTTGGAGGTGGTTTATATCTAGATGGAATAGTTGGCTTCTTGTTGGAAAAATATCCAGCTGAACAGATTAATCGATTGATTTAACTTGGAAAACCTCATCACTAAGTTTTTGTATTGATTTCCGGGATTGCAAATGGCCAAAACAAGATTTTATGGATCTTAGAGATCGTAACAAAAATAAATTCAACCTAAGAATATTCAACTAAACCCGTAAATCCAGTTGGAGACACACTTTTAGATTAGATCAATTGAAAATTTATCATAGAATAATCATTACGAGGAAAAAATGTTAGGTGAAGTTACAACAAACATACCCAACGAACTGCATTCTCCGGCAGACAAGGAAAATGGTTGAGTTCAATCTTCCTCGAAATATATGTAGCAAAAACATTTTATCAAATGTGATTCCCTCCACGGTGTATTTTCAATAAATGTTTATGTAACAACCAATTAGAACTGTTAGTCCAATCGTGCATGCATGAATCTTAGGGATAAAATTTTATTGTTGCGGTCCTCCTTGATTGTTCTAATCTATCACGGCTCAAGCCTTCGACCGTAATTAATTGCGACAAATCTGCAAATCAAATTGGACTCTTAGATCATGTGCCATGTGGATCAGAGTTTGTTATTAACTTGAATTCTTCTTCTTGAGGGTGCTGTAATTCAAAACAAATCATTTTTTTCTCACGTAGTCTGCAAAACAGAGCTCTGAAGAACCCTGAATTTATCCCAAATGGTTGTGAAATCCAGAAAATCACTTAAGAGTCACCTAATTTCCTATGTTCTGAAGAAAACCCACATTTTATTTGTTTCTAATTCACCTTGGTTTGCTCAGATAATGAGTTTTTAAATCATGTGTTTTAACAGTTACGCATTTCTGGCAATTACTTTTTCTAGCAATTTCGGAGAGTAGGCGATAAAGCATGGGTAGTGAAACCTCAATCAAAATTTATAGAGATAGTTCGGACTAAAACAATAGTGCAGGGCAAAGGAGAAAAACAGACCGAAGGATAAATGCACTCTTAAGATTTATAGTCTTAGTAATGTGTTCTCAGTGCAATCATTTTGGGGCATCATATTATTAATACTCATGTCATGTCCATTTTATTGTTTTTGTTTTGTTGTAGGTTTTATCATGGATAGAAAACACAATTCAACCAAATTTTCAGCATGATACAGACACAATTAAAATTTCACTGTAATAGTGACTGTCTCTGCATGTAAAAAAAAAATTTCACTGTTGCAGCATGTAAAATTTTGCTATATCAGCTTGTTGTCATAGCATGTAAAATTTTTTGTTGTATCAGCATGTTGTATCGGTATGTTGTATCAGCATGCTATAACAACATACTGTAACAACATGTTGTATCAACATGCTATAACAACATGCTGTAACAACATAATTTTTTGTTTGTATCAACATACTGTAACAACGAAAATTTTCGCTGTATTTTATTTGTCTACAATTTTATTTTTTTTCCTCGCTGTGTTTATTTGTAGGTCAAAGGATGGACTCAAAGACATTCATTCCTGAAATCAAAATCATTCCTATTTTCTAATCCTTGCGATCGCACGAAGCACGGAGGAGAGCATACTTATTCTAGGTAAAACAAAAACTGAAAATTAAAACCTACCTACTCTATGCT
>SNQJ01S0057477.1:0-15500 GCA_010110895.2 Picea sitchensis
TTGGAGAATTGAGAAGTTGGTGCTTCCTATGAATGTATTCGTGATATATATAAGAAATCATTCCGTGGTTTTCTCCCATTTGGGTTTCCACGTAATTTCTGATGTAATGTGTATATATGGTTGCTTATTATGCACTACTTATTTATATTACTGATGATATATTGAATGTTAATGGTAAGCTATTGAATACTACTGATAAACTTGAAGTTTATATATTGTTGTTAGAATTGGTAAAAAATGCTCATACTTATTCACCCCTGCTCTCAATATTCCAGCAATATGTACTTCAACCATGTGCCAAAATAAGTATGAACCATAACACCACCAAGATGTGTCTCAACATTTACTATCATCACCAATCATGTACCATAAAATCACCAAGATATGCATCAAACATATACCATATCACTCATGATATGTCTCAATCATGCCATACACCATGTACATAAGATATCATCAGTGATGTGCCTCAACTAAGTACCATAAGATGTTTCTCATGCAAGTGATAACATCACCATGACATATACCAAACCAGATACCAAGATAACCAAAATATACTTCTAACAATATATCATATCATCACAAAGGTGTACCATATCATGCATCATCATCGTCAAGACATTCCTCAAGCATGTACCATAAATATAACCCTCAATACCACATGTAAATCATACCTTTAGTCCTGTAGCAGAACTGATACAGAAAATTACATACCTGTAGCTGTTCCTTAACTTTAGAAACAAGATAATAACATCTTCATCAAGATTTACCTCAGTCTGGCGGGACTAGATTTGGATTAGTCACAAACCTCAACTTTAAACAAGCATAGATATGTACTTGTAATGAAAAAAGGTCTAAAATTATAGATACTCTATGATCTTTCTTCCATCTCGTCAAAATTCAAGGGTCTGAAACATCTCAGAACATAATTTATAGCGAAAATGACAAACCTTCCTGAATTTTATCCTATTTTAGAGAGTGAACTTGTACATCATGAAACATGATCAATATTTGATATCTGATTATAAAACATGCACAAACGTTACTACTAATTGTTATATTTCCACTAAAATTGGTCTCATAGAATTTGGATCCTCTATGACGAAGTTATGATTGTTTTACCCAAAACACTTGTTTGAGACTAGTTTTAGTACTAGTTAAAAACCCTATCTTCCACAGAGTGTATCTCCAAAAGTACAAGGAATCAAAAGATGAAACTTTTATCACAAGTAGCTTGATATGTCTTCTCAACAAATCTCAATTTTTTCTATCAGAATCATTCTAGAAAAAAACGTTATAGTGAAAATGGTAAGATGACCTTTAAATAACATACCTTAGAACACATCATCGCAAGATTTCATCCTCCCTTGGAATTTCACCCTTATTCACTTTATATTCCCTCTGAAATTAGTCTCATATCTCCTTGGTTACCTCAAATAAAAAGCACTTGAGTTGATAGAACTAATGAAATCCCAGGTGCCATATTTATATTAGATATGACACCCTCTTTTTAGGGTCGACTTTACCCAAATAAAATTCAATTTATTTTTTAATGATTATTCCATTGAGGCCGACTTTACCAAAAACATCCTTAATGCTTATTTTAATATTTATTACATTGGGGCTGACTTGTAACTTCTTGTTTGCAACAAATTTTATTCTTTTAATTAATTTGGGGCTGACTTGTCACTTCTTGTTACAATTGCTTAGGGATTCTTAACCATACTTCGGATCTTCCATTTTCAAGAGGGCATATCTCCTCAACCGCGAGGAACCACATGATGTACCACCTACCATTGGAAATTACACGAAGATGAATATCTATCTATGAGTGTGTTACCTGCATTTTCACTTTCCTTCATATATTTATTCCTCAAACAACTTTGGGATTCATGATCACACCTCCAGGTATTCTTGTAGACTTCTTCAAATGCACCCATCACTTCTATTGACATCAATGAAAAACAACTATCCAAAAACATAAATGACAACCAACTATCCAATAATATTCCCCTTTAGCATTGATGGAAGCACTCATAATCCAACACTCATACTCTACTTGTGACCAATGCTTTTGATATTTCTCTCCTCATGTTTATCTCCTCATGCTTCTCTTTCGCTTTGACATCAATGGAAAAGGGTATCTCCCTTTGGGGCTGCTCTCCCTGTCTTCATGCTTCTGAATTTTCTCTTGTGATCTTTCTCTTTCTTCCTCTTTGACATCATAAGCAAAAGGGTAACTCCCCCTGTCGATTTGTCTCCCCCTATCTTCATGCTTTTAATCTGGTCTCTTTCTCTGACAATTTCTCTCCCCTTGACTTCTCTGCAAGATGTTGTGTAGATCAATGTGGGGCTTCCTTTATATGCTTTCTTTCTTCTCTTCCAGTGCTCTTTGTCCACTGGTGCGTCCTCTTGTAATTCATCGACATATATAAATATTTCAAAAATTACTTGACTTCAAATCTTCATGGCTTTTCAAGTTCACATTAATGACCATACTGTTATCTCCTTAAATGGTTTTGTAAATTTTGAGGCATTTTATTATTTCGTGTTTAATTTTTCATTTTCCATAATACATACCTTCAAATTCCCCATTAAGTTCCCATTCATCATGTTTTCTCCAGACCCTTGTAACTCTGTCCTTGACTTGCATTACACAAACACATAATTGTTATATTGCCAAAATCCTACTTCTATGTTTCTTTAGATTGTAATTTGTTATTTTTACCAAAATAAATGAGGTGTGTGTTCAAGTGTCAAACTCTAATTCTAATCCTAAAGTCATCAAACTACATATCAAATCTAGCGCATAGGACAAATTTCATAAGTCAACACTAAATTAAGCCATATGCGCAGGCTCAAGCCAAGCCACGAGTGTTTAAATCCTAAGCCAAACCCTAAGTCTGTCAAGCGCATACATATACCAAAGCCAATAGATAAATCGAGTCCACATGCCATGCATTCAAATCAAGCTGAGCCCAATACCATTACCTTGTAGCTATCTCTTTGAGCTGGTGTTATTGTGGAGCGATTCCACATGGCAAGACTAAGTGCCAAGTCACAAGGATAAAGAACCTATTCAATAGTTGGGGCTAAGAAGTTTTATTCTACATATCAAATGCACAGGAAACCATTATTCCCATTTGGTTATAGCAATATCCACAGTGGGATGTCACGTTTTGGCTCGAAATTCTAAATGGGCGTTGAGTTATTAGTGTTTTGTTGATACCCATTTGGGGTTTTTGCTGCAGTGGTGAAAATATCATTTTGTGCTTTCCTGGGGTTCCTCCTGATTGAAATGCAAAGATCGAAATCTATAGAATGAAGTTCTGATTTTGAATATTTACAATGCACTGCCCAACATAGAGCGCTCCAGCTCTAGGTTAAAGTCATATGAATAAGAAACAACTGTGAATGCATCGTCCCTGAAAATATTTCTTATGTTGTAGAGATATTTGGGAAATATGGCAGAACTCTTGATACATGCATTCATATTTTGATACCGTTTGTTGATCATATTGCCCGTGTGCACATATTGAAAGATAAAACTATTCCTATTCCAGATCAATCTGCAATTACAAAAGACATTGTCAGTATTTCATTGGTGGGGTGCTTTATATGAAGATTATCGATCCATTTGGAGAATCATATGATGTAGAAAATCCAATTTATGCTGTTATTCATCTTGCACATATTCATGCCACACTTTACACAAGTTCTAAAGCAATGAATAGTCATGTTATTGAATATATTGTCACAGTGTACATGCAACCTTTCAACACCTCTGTTCACTATACATGGGCATTAGTCCCAACATATCCAAGGGACTGTCACTAATATACAATATTTCAAACAATCCTATGTGGCTCGGAGAGGCACATTTGCTACAGATATCCTTTGAGGTTTATAGTTGCATAATTTCTAGAACAACAAAAGAGCAGGTAGTTACAGATAGAGGATCGATAGCCATTGCTGAAGGCTGCCTAGAACTCAATGGTATAATGCCTGGAATTCAGGATACTTCAAAATGGAGGACAAAATTTAAAAGAGAGAGGGAAAGGACGTTTGAAAAGTGTAGATGGTTCAAAATTCTTTAATGAAGCAACAAATTAGCAGTCAACATCAATCAAAACATGCATGACTACCTTTTTCAAAGATTGTAAATAGATGAAAACACATACTAATTGAGATTTTTGTCAAAGTAGTGCTTGTTGATTGCAGATTTGGAAAGGGGAAGAGATGCACTAGATGGAGTAATTGTAGTGATATCATGTGTCAGTAGCTTTGGATCAAATGAAGCTATGTTTAAAATCAATGGAACTGCAAAACATTCGGACGATTCAAGATGCTGCTGAATCTGGTGTGAAGAGGTGATCATAAAAGCTGAAGCAAAGTGAAAGCTAGAACTCAAGACCAAGCATTGTATAGTAGCTAGGCTTCCATATCTTTCTCATGTTCTATTTTTTGCTTGAAAGGTAAGATCGTGAATATAATATACTTTGTGATACAAGAATAAAAAATAATTACATGGTACGACGACTGAGTAGTACTATAGTATAGGAGCACATCATCACAAAGTCCAGATGTTAAAGATCAAGTAATTCTTCAAAAGGTCTTGTTCAAATAACACTGTACTTCTGTTTTCATTAGATGTCAACTCTTTTTCACTAATAGTGCTACAAACGAGGGGTCATCCCAACAAAGAGCAAGATAAGATCTATTAGAACTCTATTTTCTATTGAGAAAGAAAACTGCCTTTTCGATGGCTTACAGGGTTTTGAAATGTTCCCTTAGGAATCGAAAATAGGTCTTTCAGTGGCTTACAGGGGTTTTGAAATGTCCCCTTAGGAATAAAAAATAAGGCTTTCGGTGGCTTATTCATTACAAATTTTGGCTCCTTAGCCACCGAAAGCGCAGAGACTGGTAGATTTCTTTTCTTTTCATTCAGATCAAAGATTTTCGTTGCCAAATATTTCAAGCAGGGTTCTAAATGAATGATAAAATTAAAAGGGATAGAGATCACTATCTCTTTTAAGTTTTTGAAGCCAAGTTAAAGAAGATAAAGGTTGAAGAGATTCTCTATTTTTGGTCAAAATACTGCCCAACTGTCAAAGGAATATTTCAAAGCGCCTTGTCATCACCGTGAATGATGTTGAAGATGTTAAAGATTATTGGATTTGTCGATGATTGTTGAAGACTAGGATAAGGGCTTGATCCCTTATGATAGGACTTGATTATATTATTAATAGTTGTTTCATTTTATTCTATTTTTAGCATTTCAGATCCATTTTTATAGGATCTTGAACTTTATTGTAAACGCTATAAAGCTTATGTCTTTTAAGGAAGAAAAGTTTCAAGTCTGGAGATTAGACCATACTGCTATTGTACTATACCTTTGCATATAATATAGATACACAAGTTTCTTTCACTATTAATGTCAGATTGCTATCTTCTCTCTTTTCCTATACTTTGGATGATTACTGTTATCTAAGTTTGTCTAGTTGCAAATGACTGTCATCTCATTGGTCAACTCATAAACATCAATTTAATAGTAATCTGTACTATTTTTATTCAACCCATCACATAGGTGTTCTGGTTGATAAATATAGTCTTTCTTCACCCATCAGTTCAATTATTTATCTGATTATTGACTTTTGAAAGAATTGTCTCATATGGTTATATATATTTAAGTGTCTTGAGTGTGAACCAGTTATTTAGTTATTCCATTTGATCCAACATACACAGAAAACCAAAACATACTTTAAGTTACCAGGCTTCTTCTAGCTACAACCTGAGAAGGAATCCTTGAGAGATAACAATATGGCATTTGTAACATTCAATATTGTATGGAGTCACATACACTTTTCTTTCTTGACCATTTATTCCATAAGCTCTGCAATATACAACTTTATGTCCAAAGTTATTACAAGAAAATCAATGACCATAAAATAAATTTTGATACCTAGGAGTGAATGATCTTCTTTGTGTTGTAGTGCTTTTGAATTCATGCCTTGGCTGATCACACTCTTCTCTTCTGTTGTTTCCTTCATAATTATTGAAGTTTATTTGATACTTGAAAGTGGAGGGTATTCTTTGATATCCATCTCTTATGTAATCTTCTTCTTGAGTCTTCTTTATTTCTTTAATTTTCTTCTTTGAGGGTTCACATACTTCCTTCTTGGTAGGGCCTCTAATGACTTTTTTTATAACTCTTAGCCTTCACTTCATTCATTCTTTCTAGCAACCTGTAACACTTCCCTTGAACTAGATTTATGAGAGGAATGAAATGAAACCATAGATTTATAATATTAACACAAAGACAAAGTAAAAAATTACAGAGATACAATAAAAATTGACTTCTATTAAATAAGAAATATGTTGAAAACTGTAAAATGCAGACTAAAAACAAGCTTTCTAGAACGTTGGAAAATTATCTTTGAGAAGAGATGTGAAATATACTCTCATTCATAATAAGATGAGTACAATGAGGCTCTGAAGTCATTTTTACAATAAACATGAATGCCAAAACCCTAGACATAAAAAAAACTAGCCCTAGGAGAAGAAGTGCCAAAAGTCATGTGGGCCATGTTGGGGTAAGTTAGTACATCAACTTCCCAGGGTCACAACTTTTGCATACGATCTCCGTTTAGGGCACACGATAGCTCATTGGAAAGGTATTGTTCGGGAGCTTCATTTATGGGGTTAAATAATATCCTTGGGTCAATTCAGAGGTTCTTGATCATGAAAAAATGTTGTTTAGGCCCTCAAAATGGCCCCATAAGTTTGGGACCCGAAAAACTACTAAAAATAGTAAGTTTCCAAGAAAATTGTGTTGAGCCAGTTGGAAAAGGTGGGTGGCCACCGAGATCCTCACCCATTAGGAGGAAATGGTCTCCATTGAGTTCCCCCATTAGATGAGCAAATTTCTGCTGAATTTGGCCCCGGGTGAGCCACTTTCCTTGGTGTAGGAGCTGCCCTGCTTTGATAACCCGATAAAGATAGATCCTCTGCTGGCGAGTGCCATTGACCTGTGTGTCGATGATATGATCAATGGTCTCCTATTCCTTGCAATCAGGGTTTATATCTATTGGTTTCAGCTGTTCTACGATCGCCAAGGTGTCCAATAATGGTGGAAAATAAGGTGGAAGGAGGTCCACATTGAACACTGGGTGCAAGACAAGGAAGGGGGGAAGGTTGAGCTCAAAATCATTGTCACTCACATCCTTGGTGATGGTGTAAGGTCCATAATGGAGTGGAGGAAGCTTTCAATGAGGCCATGTAAGGAGTTCTTTCTGCAAGTGCAACTAAACTTTATCTCCCACCTGTAACTGGTGTGGAACCCAGTGTCGATCATGGCGCTGCTTGTACTTGGCATTGGAATTATGCAAAATATCTTGAACCCGTTGGATGATGTGCTAGATCTGCTCAATGAACTAGGTGGCTTTGTCATCTTTAGTTGGATCGTGAAACACGTCTACCTAGGTGGCTGCAAGGGGTAGTGAAACATCCATGGGACCCAATGGTTGAAATCCAAATCCCACTTGAAAGGGGTTGTGGTCGGTTGAGCTATGTATGGATCTATTGTAGCTATGTTGAACATAGGGAAGAATCTCATCCTAGGTGTGGGGGTGCTTGTAATTGTACATGCGTAGGATGTGCATGATCATCTGGTTGGCGACATCGGTTTGGCCATTCATCTGGGGGTGGAAGGCATTGGAATTGGTGAGCTTGGTGTCCATTAGTGACCAAAGGCTGAATCAAAATGTGATGAGGAATCGACTGTACTGATATGAGATAATAGTTTGTGGGATCCCAAAGTGTACCCACACTCATTCAAAGAAGATCTTGGCAGTGGCCTCCATTGTGATGCTATTATTGCAGACAACCATAATTGTCATCTTGGAAATGTGATCAACAACCACAAAAATAAAAGTCATTTCCTCGCTTGGTGGACATAAGACCCGCCATGTAGTCCATTAAGAAGGATTCTGAGGGCCTGTCAGGAGTAGGCATAGGAGTGTACATGCATTGTTTCTTAGTGGTCAGTTTAGCAATAACACAGGTAGTGCAGGACGAAATATACTTGTTGACATCCTGTCAAAGTTTCGACTAGTAGAAATATCGCTACAACACTACCACTGTCTTTTCCATGCTGAACTGTCCTACCACCAGACTGTAGTGGGCTTTCCAAATCATATTCACTCACTTGCTTGATGGAATTCATAGATGGCCCAGATCGCACAAAAACCCATCCTGAAGATGGAAGTTAGTGACAGTTGTGTTTGCGCCCAAAATATGGTAGGTGTTGGTGAAGCCAAGATCTTTATCATAGAGGTGGGGCCATCTGAAGGTCTCTTGCCCGCAAGGGTCTATCACTGTGGTGAGTTCCACGACTGGAGCTCGACTGAGGCAATCAACGAATCAATTGGTACTTCCTATTTTATACTTGATGTTGAGGTGGAACTGCTGCAAATATATGGACCACATATGATGGTGGTCATTCTGTAATTTTCCCTATGTCTACATGAAATGCAATGACTTATGATCAATGTGTATGAATGTCTCCTTCCCAAGAATTTAATGCCTCCACCAATGACAGGCTTGCACAATGGAGTACATTTATTTGTATTAAGTATGGTAATAAATATGACATCTTATAGTGTCTCACTATGATAGGTCACCAGGTGGCTGTGCTGAGTGAGGATTGTGCCCACAACATAGTCTGAAGCATCTATCTCAATCTCAAAGGGATGTTGTAGGTTAGGTAATGAAAGAATTGGGGCTAAGCGTAAGCACTGATTCATATTATCGAACGCTTTATGTTGGGATAGGCCCTACACAAATTTTTCCTTACCACCACCCCTGGTTATTTGGCTGAGGGCCCATGCAATATGGGAAAATCCCAACATGAACCTATGATAGAAATTGGAAAGGCCTAAGAAGCTCCAAAGCTCAATGAGCATGGTTTGGGATGGCCAGTCACAGATGACTTGGATATTGGCTGGATCAACATGCACACCATGTGCATCAACAATGTATCCTATGTACTAGATCCTATCCATGACAAAGGATCATTTTTCCAAGTTGACATATAGCTTGTGCTGCCACAGAGTGTGCAAAACATGTTGAATATGTTGCAAGTGTTCTTCCAAAGTCTTGATGTAGATGAGGATTTCATCTAGATACACCGCCACAAAATAATTAGTGAATGGACGCAAGATATCATCCATAATCCTCATGAAAGTTGATGGGGAATTTTTCAAACCTAAGGGCATGACCAACCATTCAAAACGACCTTCTTTTGACTTGAAGGCAATTTTCCATACATCTGTCTTCTCTATTGGGACATGATGGTAGGCAGACTTCAGATCAATCTTACTGAAGTATTTATCCCCCTTGATCTAATGAAGGAGATCATCGATTCGGGGAATCGATTACCGGTTCCTGACTGTGATTTTATTTAGGGCCTAGTAATCAATGCAGAGTCATCAGGTCTTGTCTTTCTTCTACAACAACATGATTGGGCTTCCACAAGGTGATGAGATGGGTCAAATGTGCCCCTTGTGGAACAGTCCTTGGATATGATGCTCGATCTCCTCATTTTGTAGTAGAGACCGATGATAGACTGGCCCATTGGGTAGCTATGCATCGGGGGTCAGATCGATGGGATGCTTGACCTGACAGTGTAGAGGTACCCGAGTAGGTGATGATAAGATGTCTTTGTATTCTTCCACGACCTTATCCACTTGCTTCTTCTACGTGGAGAGGTTGGTCGCGTAGGCCATGGATGTGGCTGCAAACTTTCGCTCACTCTGAGAGAGAATCACAAAGAAGAAAAACTTCCCATTCTAAGAAATGACCTTCTTACATTGCTTGGATGAGATCAAGGAAATCGTACTAGGTGGGACTACCTCTGGTGTCCTGTACAATTTAATGTTCAAAGTAATAATAAAAATATGAGCCCTAGACTGATATACAACATGACGTTTCCATAAATAAGGTTGGCCAAAAAGAACATCAAAAATTTCAAAGGGAGCAACATGACACAATACCTCATCTTTGAATGGCTTGATTCCATACGACATGTGACACTTTTGGCTGACACGAAGATTGCTTTCTTGACGAAGCCATCCAATGGTGTAGGGCTGTGGGTGCAGTGTTGTCGGAAGGGCTAGCCTCTTGACAACCTATGTTGCGATGAGGTTCTTTTGGATACTGCTATCAACGATGCATTGCATCGGAGCTCCTTTCACCCACATTTGTGAATGAAAGAGTCACTCTCCTTCCTCTGGCTCATCAAGTTCACCAAGATAGATATTGGTGGTAGAAACGATGGCACTGGGTTCCATGTCAATGATTTGTCTCCCCTTTTCTAGTTCTGACTCAGATTTAGAACCCACATCTGATTTAAAGGATTTTACCTCATCCACCAGTGACTACTTTGAGTGGCAATCAACATTGTTATTCCAGGGGATCTTATGGAAGTCTCACCACTTATCGGTATCTTTCATCATCTTCCCATTGTCCTTCTTTGCTTGCGACTTGGACTGGTTTTCCTAAGGTTTCCCATATTTTTTCTGTCCTTTTTTCTATGGGTTGGGGCTACCCTTTCCTTGCTTCTGCTGTGAGGGGTTCCTAGACCCAAACTTCCGCGTCTTTCGTTTAAGCTTCTTCTCGATTTTGATGAGATATCGATAGGTCACGTGCAAGGATGAGATGTGAAAAAACTCCATTTCTGTCTGGATGTATCTATGAAGACCACTGCGGTACTTGAGCACCATATGTCTCTCAAAATATTTGATACCCATCTTAGTGCGCAAGGTATGGAAGACATTGGTGAACTCTGGCTCTGTTTGGTCTTTTTCCTGTCGCAACGTGGTCCATCTTGTATACAAGTCATCATAACTTCCAACAGGGTAGTATTGTTCCTTAATAACATCCCTAAAGGAACCCCAAGTGAGTGAAAATACAAATAATGTGGATCCCTCTATTTCCTTTTTCTCACAAAAAGTCTCCCACCAATCTTTGACATGGGGGATGACCTCTAGGAGCGCAAATGTAATCTTTTCTCTATCGAAAAAGTTGTGGACATAAAAATACCCTGCTATAAGGTTTAACCATTTATCTACGACATTCGCATCTATTTGAACTTCAAATATAGGAATAATTTTTTTTTATCTATACCTTTAAGGGAGCAATGCCTTCGCTTGAGGTGGATGTGTCACTTGTTTGCAGATGTCGAAGGATTTTTGCAAAGTTGTCCATCATCTCGTTCCTTTGTCACTTAAGGGATTCCTAGAGAAACATTTTTAAAGGATCTCTTGTCCCATCATATTTATTTTTTCCCACCATGGATGGTTTCTTGGGCATGCGAGAGAATTTTTCCTCAAGAGAAACAAGCTCGAGACCCAACTCTCTATACATTGACTGTGTCAGGGACATGCATTAAAAAACCCGACAAGGAGCATACCGCTCTGATACCATTGATACATATTTATGAGAGGAACGAAATGAAACCATGGATTTATAATATTAACATAGAGACATAGTGAACAATAAAAGAGATACAGTAAAACTTGACTTTTATTAAATAAGAAAAATGCTGAAAATTGTAAAATGCAGACTGAAAACAAGCTTGCTAGAATGGTGGCAGCTTATTTCTGAGAAAAGATGTGATGGCTATGCTTATTCACAAGAAGATGAGTAAAATGAGGCTTTGAATGAATTTTTACAATAAATATTAATTCCAAAACCCAATACATAAAAAAAACCTAACCTAAGGAGATGAAGCGCCAAAAGTCATGTAGGCCTCGTTGGGGTAAGTTAGTACATCAACTTCCCGAGGTTGTAATTTTTTCATATGATCTTCGTTTAGGGCACACAACAGCTCGTTGGAAAGGTATTGACGAGGAGATTCATTTAGGGGGATCAATCAAATCCTTTTTGAGGTGTCCGATCATGGAAAATTTCGTTTAGGCCCTCAAAATGGCCTCAGAAGTTTGGGACCTGAAAAATTGCTAAAAATAGCAGGTTGCCAAAAACTGTTTTGAGATAGTTGGAAAAGGTGGGTGGCCACCAAGATCCTGCTGGATCATCCCTTCATATTTCTTTACTGATGGTGTGGATATTTCTCTCTCTTCAATGTTCTTGTTGAACTTGACAACTTTAACTCTTAATGTGACAACTTCTTCTTCAAACTTCTCACAATTTTCTTCTTTCTTCATTATCTGGTTGTTCATGACCTCTTCCTTTCTCTTTTCTTCTTCAAGTTGGGTCTTCAAGGAGACAATTTATTCTTCAAGTATTCTTTATTTTTGACTAAATTCTACTTCATTCTTATTTAAGTATTCATCTCTTTCCTTGATATGGCTGGTCAACATATTTTCTCTCTTCTCTGCTTCCTTTCTTTGTGCTACTATTTCGGCTTCCAAAAGTTGGTTTTCTTCCAACTGACTTTTGCATGCTTCTTCAAGCCTTCTGGCTTATTTTAATTGGAATTTTAAGTTTGTAATCATCTGTTGTACTTCTTGAGAGTTGGGATTTTGAGACCCCTTCTTTAACTCAATCAATTCTTCCTTGAGTGACTTGTTCTTCTTTATTTCTTTTGTCAAATCATCTAAAACACTAATTAATTCTGCTTCAATATTTACTATGCCTTCTTCAAAATCTTCTTCTGCTGAATTTGTTTGACATGAAGAGAATATTTCATCTCATTCTGCTTCAACATATTCTTTGTTCTGATTAACATGCTATGGCTCTGTGATAAAATGAGATTCCTTAAAGTATAGATTATGTAGCTTATCCCAAATTTCTTTGCCTGATGAACATTGTCCCACTTTATCTTTTACTGAATCTGGTAATCCTTCTAAGATAAAATCCATTTATATTTTGTTGTTTCTCTTCAATTCCTTCTTGGTTGCAGTCTTTGGTTTCTTTGAACTGGTGTATCCTATAGTATTCCTTTCCTTGTCAGCCTTTGGTTTCCTTTCTTTGAAGCGGTGTATCCTATAATAACTTAGTACCAAACATCATACCCCCGAGCTCCTAGAAATGTTTTCATCTTTTTTCTCCATAATTATAGTCATACCATTCCGACTTTCAAAATGTGGTACTCCTAACTTCATCGTGATCCATGATCTTCATTCTAGTGGTTAAACTATTTTCATGAAGGACCTCATTCGATACCAATTGTTGGAATACTAAGAGGGGGGGTGAATTTGTATTTAACACTTTTACCACTTTTAATCACAATATGTAAACTTCAAATTTATCAAGAAGTATATCATTTATGATTTCATTAAATACATATTGAGAATATAACCATAAGCAAGCAATACCATTCCAATAATACTACAACAGTATACATAGTACAATCGGAGATTAAGCATGGAAATCCAAATGGGAGAAAACCCATGTGTAATGATTTTTTATATAAAACTAGAATACATTCATAGGAAGTACCAACTTCAAACCTAACACTCATCCGGAAGGAGGATCCAACTCTAAAGGAGGTTATAACTCCCCTAATTCTCCAAATACCAACCCTACAACTGGAAGGAGGCTCCAACCCCCTAGTTTACAGGCTCCAACCTGAAGGAAGCTCCAACTCCCTGTGTTATCTAGCACCAACCAAAAGGAGGCTACAACCCCTTGATTTATAGGCTCCATCCTAAAGGAATATATGACTCCTTGAATTATCTGGCACCAACCAAAAGGATGATACAAATCCCTTTCTTTGCCCTGTTCTGCCACACTGAAATATAAGTGTAGACTCAAATTGTCACTACCACTGATCAACCTGTAACTGCCACTGTCATCAACCAATCTATCACTGTCACTATCACATCAACCAATCACTTTCACTCTGTCACATCAACCTGTATCTGATGATCACTCTGTCACTGTCCCTATCACCGTCACTGTCACTGTCACTGATATATTATCAACAACCAAATATAACTTGTTACACTCACATGGATACCAAAACCATCACCATACCATGTACCAAAACATGTACCAAATACCTATACCATATCAAGCATCATTCATGTGCCAAAACTTGTACCATATCATGCATCAACCATGTACCAAAAATTGTAACATATTATGTACCAAGATCACCAAGAGGTGCCTCTAACAATGTACCATATCATCATCAAGATTTGTGCCTCAACCATGTGCCAAAATAAGGATGAACCATAACATCACCAATATGTGTCTCAATATTGAATATCATCACCAATCATGTACCATAACATCACCAAGATATGCATCAAACATATACCATATCACTCATGATATGTATCAATCATGCCATACACCATGTACCATAAGATATCATCAATGATGTGCCTCAACTAAGTACCATAATATGTACCTCAAGCATGTGATAAAATCTCCATGACATATACCAAACCAATACCAATATAGCCAAGATATACTTCTAACAATATATCATATCATCACAAAGGTATACCATATCATGTACCATCATCATGAAGACATGCCTCAAGCATGTACCATAAACATAACCCTCAATAACACATGTAAAGGATACCTTTGATCCTTTAGTAGATCCAATACACAAAATTACATACTTGTATCTCTTCCTCAACTTCAACAACAAGAGAATAACATCTTCATCAAACTTTACCTCAGTCTCATGGGACTAGTTTTGGATTAGTCACAAAGCCTAACTTTAAACAAGCATAAATCCGTACTTGTAATGAAAAAAGGTATGAAATTTTAACCAAATATACTCTCGGATATTTCTTCCATCTCCTCAAAATATCTGGGTCTGAAACTTCTCATAACATAATTTATAGCAAAAATGGAAAACCTTCCTGAATTTTAGCCTATTCTCAAGAGTGAACTTGTACAGTATGCCACATGATCAATATTTGATATCTGATTCTAAAACTCAGAAAAAATATACTACAGATTGGTATCTTTCCATTGAAATTGGTCTCATATAAATTTTATCGTCTATGAATTAGTTATGACTTTTTTACCCGGAACACTTGTTTGAGACTAGTTTCAGGACTAGTCAAAAACCCTATCTTCCATAGAGTGTATCTCCAAAAGTAAAATGACCACGAAGCTAAAATTGTTGAAATAGGTACCTTGATATGTCTTCTCAACATACTCCAATCTTCGTTATCTGAATCAATCTAAAAAACAATTATAGCGAAAATGGTAAGATGACCTTTAAATAAGATACCTTAGAACACATCGTCACAAAATTTCATCCTCCCTTGGAATTTCTCCCTCATTCACTTCATATTCCCTTTTAAATTTGCCTCAGATCTCCTTTTTTTATCTCAAATAAAAATCACTTGAGTTGATATAACTAATGAACTCCTAGGTGCCTTATTTATACTAGATATGACACCCTCTTTTTAGGGCCAACTTGACCCAAATAAAATTCAATTTAATTTTTAATGATTATTCCAATGAGGATGACTTTATCAAAAACATACTTAATATTTATTGCAATGGGG
>SNQJ01S0057477.1:16374-27905 GCA_010110895.2 Picea sitchensis
CCCCCCCTCCTAAACAACCCAATGATGAAATAGACATCCTCCTCGGTTGGACGATACCATAGACCGAGACTGACCTTGAACCCTTGTCTCAGATGATCCCAATGACGGATAAACTATTGTAACAATGCATAGTTCTCCCTAAGGGGTGTACCCTCCCGATAAAACTTTAGGAGGCCAATATCCATCAAAAGGTCCCGTGTCTACTGTGAAAGAGGGTGAGGGTAAAACTACCCATCCCTCTCCCTAGCCTCCCCACCAATGCACAAATGTGTGTGTATCGACCTGCTGTCGCTCCACCTCATCCTCCTCTTGTTGTTAGCATCTCCGATTCACATACAAATATTGTTAGACACATATATACAAATAAAATAAATTTAAATTATAAAACAAATACATATATAAATGACGTGTATTTAAAAAAAACCAAAATTAATTTTTTTTGCAAAAAATTATTTGAAATCAATCAGTGCGCCTCCAATAGAACATACAACCCGAGGATGATGTACTATACAAAAACAATAGAAATGCTAAATGGTGCATCACATAGGATGATCCACACTGACTCAGTGTTTTTAACCATGTCGGTTTAGTGCTTTTAACAACGTTGGTTCATTTCGTTAACAAAGACGCACCACAACACTAAAATCCATAGTGGCCTTTATTAAATTGAAAGTACAGTGCACCATGTCTACCAAAGCACCAACAGACTTTCCACCAATGCGTTGTATTACTAACACACTGCTAACGGGCCTTACAAAATATGAAACACATTGTTTATTTTTAAAAACACATTATGATGCATACGTTTAACATCTACGTACCGATACATGATGTCTATTTACGCACTGCCATAGATTGTAGCAGTGCACATACTAAGTTTCACTGCTCTAATTGCTTCTTCAGAATTCGCCCTGGTGTCATTGTCTTTACGACACTTGTCCATTTGTTGGACTGATGGGCACAGCTAAGCTAAACTTCATTATCACAGTTGAAGTGGTGTGATGTATTACTATTAATGCATTGGTACCATCGTGATAGTGGAGCATCAACGTTTCGTACCTTGATGCATTATAAATGATAGAACACTGAGAATAAGGTGTCCAATGAGATGCTCCGCTATGAAAATTTGGAAAATATATGTTCCAATGTATTTTTGTATATAGTACCAGTGCATTGGATTAAAATTGTTGCAATTCTACATTAAATTTTAAAAATTGTTATGTTAGTGGTGCCATTAGTTAAGTGAAGTGTATCGGTGCGTAATGTTCAATGGCATCAATGTGATTTATTTGGTGCATGTATTTTTTATTATAAAGTATGGTGGTGTGTTTGAACATTGATGCATTGGGGCGTTATGTTTTGGGTATGCCCTGATGTAGTTGGTTAAACTTGGTGCACGACTATGTTAAATTTTATATATTGTTGAGATAACAGTGTGGTTAATGAGGTGAAATGCACCGCTATAGGTAGAAGCCCATTATGCATCAATTTCAGGGTGTTCCGGAGGACGCACCACTTTGTTTTTTAATGATTTATCGTAGTGCACTTTCTTGAACAACACCAGTGAAAACATATATGAGACACACTGGAGGTGTTGCTCATTGTGAATTTACCACAGTATGCATCACTTAAAGGCGAGCCGAACCATTTGGGTGCACCACACGAAATTGAAAAAAATTCCCAAATTTCAAGTTAAATTCTAATTTTTATTGGATGAAAATCCAAATAGGAAGGTAATAAATAATTTACTTGGTCTCTTATGTCCTAAGGATGCATGGTTTCACCGTTGAGAGGAAATAAAAATTCATGGTAATTTCCAAAATTTGGAAATGTGTGGAATTCACGAATGGAGCTATCCAAGTTGGTGTGAGCACCGAAAACATGGTGTCTTAGGAAGAAAGTTGAGCATCGATGCTTGCTTGAGAGTTTGGAAGCATGATATGCACTATAACAATGAAAATCAGTTTGGTATTTATTTTTTATTTACCCTACCGCGATGTGCCTAACTCTATCGCAATGTGCCTAACAACAATTAGGCGCACCGGTGCATAATGTTCAACGACACTAGTGCGATTTATTCAGTGCGTGTAATTTTATTATAAAGTATGACAATGCGTTTGAACATTGACACATTGGTGCGTTATGTTTAAGGTATGAACTAGTGCAGTTGGTTAAACTTGGTGCACCACTGGGTTGAAATTTATATATCGTTGAGCTAACGATGCAATTAATGAAGTGAAATGTACTAGTGGAGGTAGAAGCCCATTATGCACTGGTTTCAGGGCGTTCTGAAGGATGCATCGCTTTGTTTTTTAATAATTTATCATGGTGCCCTTTCTTGAATGACATCGGTGTAGACATATATGAGATGCACTTGTGGCAATGCTCACTATGAATTTAACACAATATGCATCACTTCAGGGTGAGCCGAACCGTTGAGGTGCATTGCGTGAAATTAAAAAAAAAATGCCAAATTTCAAGCTAAATTCTAATTTTGATTGGATGAAAATGAAAATAGGAAGATAATAAATATTTTAATTGGTCTCTTCTGTCTTGAGGAGACATGGTTTCACTGTTGAGAGGAAATGAAAATTCATGGTAATTTCCAAAATTTGGAAATGTGTGGAATCCACCAATGGAGCTATCCAAGTCAGTGTAGAGCACCAGAAACATGACATCTTAGGAAAAAAGGTGAGCATAGGTGATTTCTTGAGAGTTTGGTAGAACAGGATGCAATGTAACAATGAAAATTAGTTTGGTATTTTTATTTATTTACTCTATCGCGGTGCACCTGACGACAATTAGGCACACCAATGCATAATGTTCAATGACACTGATGCGATTTATTTGGTACATGTAATTTTATTATAAAGTATGGAGATGGTAATGGAATATTGACACACTAGTGCTTTATTGTTAATGAATGAAATAGGGTGTATATACCTTAAAGACATACCAAGAAAAAAACCTCCACAAAAACCTCTTGCTGCCTACCTCCATTATAAATAGCTGAGGGATTTTTTTCGGGGAGGTTCCGTAAAAACCTATGCAAGAAGGTGTTATCCTTGTAGTGCAAAGGGAAGAAAATAATAGTAAGTTGAGAATAGTAGCCATGATCAATCTTGCTCGTGATTTAGTGGAATGGATGGTGGGTGGGGAGTCTGCAACAAAGAAATAGGGCATTCTTGGTCATCAAATATATGTCTTATCTTCCCTTAATACATTGGTTAATTTATTATTGGATTTTGAACTGCTAAATTGATCATCTTGAGCGAGCTTATTTGAGGAAGGAAATGCACATCTTGTTGTTTCCTTCCCATAAATACTAGACTATTTTTGTAATACCCATGTTTCCCCCAGTTTGTAAATACAACTATAACTGGCCAAGAGACTATGGCAGACTAAATATGTGGGAATATTTGATTTGATGAATCTTTGTATAAAAGGGTCAATGTATGAATTTTATGTTATTAATAGAAATTGGCCATGTGTTGCACAACTGCTGAAACGGGGGAATTTTCCAAGATATACCATGGATTCTATGAGAGATATGGTGAGGGAAACCAAGAATGGTTGAGATGATCCTCACCAAACCAATACCTACTGGGTATAATTTATCAATATTCTTCTAACCCAAAAATGAATTGCCAATCATGATGGTAGTAGGAAGGCCATCCTAAAGAGTTAATGAGGAGATGGGGCAGGGTAACCATATGTAAGGCTTCCAGGCCTGATCATGAATTGGGGATTTGGACCCATGCAACCTTGATGAGGAAGGAAAGAAAGGAGTTAATTCGGGGGACAGAGAAAGATATGCAAGAAGCAGAGTAGAGAAAAAAATCTCTAAGAGAGAAGAGAACATGTTTTGTGACTCTGGATTTGAGAGAAAAGTTAAGAAGCAAGCTCATTTTCACTGTAAGAAGCCATGGGCAGGATTCTCACTGCAAGATGATAAACGAGGACGATGAGTGACTAAGGAAGTTCTCGTGCAGACTGCCTTGATTGGCGTAGAGGAATTCAGTTGCCAAGATCCTGTGGGAGGATGAGAGTAACCTCCATCCCTGACTGTCGTGGAGAAAGGGGAAAGACTCTCTCTCAGAGAATCATGGTCTAGCTCGGGGGTGGCCAATGGTAAATTCATCAGGAGTGGCTGTGCCTATGGTTGGGTGGAAACATGCACCCCTTTCAACAATCGCTTCTCATTTTCCAGTTTTAATAAGTATTATCATACTCTATGTAATATATTGGATGTGATGATTGAATGTCTTTGTTTATGGTTAAGTCTTGCAGTGTTTGAACAATTATTAGAAATGCTCATTTTCTTCTGTAAAATTGCTATATTTATATGGTATTTGATTTACCTTAGTTTATCCGCTAGATAGTTATATGATGTAAATCCACGGGAGAGTCGAGGTAGGATTAATAAAACGTCTAAGTCCTTCTGACTCTTTGAGTTTACCTTAGTGGGAATGTCAAGTTCAACTCTATGGGATAAGGGAGTTTCCTTCATATTTTCCACCCATGTGACCGAGGGTTCATACCCATGGCATTAATCAAGTCTCGACTAAGAACTGAGTGTATCCCGAGACCTATATGTGACCCCATATGACCCAGGGTTGGAAAATCCTCGCTAAGACCGAAAGGAGTGAAGCTACTTTGGCTTCGGGACTTCGAGACTTATGACTCCATAACCCTAAAAAATTTCCAAAGGCCATAGACGTGAATTGATGAGGGCCGTAGATCTGGGGATCCAATGGATATCTCTCTCAGGCGTTAGATCGGACTTAGGAAGGGGTAGCATTATTTACTATGATGAAATACCACTTCAGGAGAATATGGGTGGTCTAGCACCGAAACTCCGGAATGCTGGAGTCACGAAGTTAATCTGAAACTTTGATAATAGAGGGATGCATGTCCACAGATCAATGACTATCTAGAAGTTTGAGTATTCAGTGGTATAGGGATGCACGAGTTTCCTCGGAGGTCTGCAAGCCAGAGTAAATACTAGCTGTGAATGCTAGGTAAATGTGGTGATAGATCGGTCGTGGTTCAGAGATTCGGAGCTCCGGAGAGCAAGCTGGAAGATACACACCAAAATCCTGAATGTTGAACTTTTGAAGTAACATGGACCATCGATCCTTGGATCCTTTAGGATCCCTCTCATCCATGAGATTGGGGAGAAGTTAGAAGGTTGTATGTCCGGGGATGATGTGGCTCACTAACGTCATCTAGGGTGACGTGGACCCACAACTAAGGTGACATGTGTCACCAGGATTTGGAATATTCACAGACCCCTTATGCCTATTAGTGCATGACACATGTCACCCCCCCTAATGAGGACACATGTCACCCTGGTCCCTCGCCACATGTTAGACTCTAGTTTGTGCCCGCATAGCCAACAAGGTTGGTGACGCGACCGGGAATCCAGGACTTTAGGATTTCATTATTTTTGGGCCACAACATAGTAGAGGGATGATCAACGTCAATCAACAATTTACTAATGCCCAAATGTTCAATGTTGATCACTGATCACCAAACGCCGAAGACGTGGAATGCCGATCGCCAATTCCCGATTTCTGAAACGTTCAACGTCGATCTCCGAATGACAAAAACATAGAA
This sequence comes from Picea sitchensis, assembly GCA_010110895.2. Taxonomy (NCBI): domain Eukaryota; kingdom Viridiplantae; phylum Streptophyta; class Pinopsida; order Pinales; family Pinaceae; genus Picea; species Picea sitchensis. Next base: position 21,994 of record SNQJ01S0057477.1, read on the forward strand.
CGTCGATTGCCAAATGATGAAAACATAGAACGTCTATTGCCAATCACCGAACGTCGAAGACGTAGAATTTCGATCATCGATTGCTGAACGTCGAAGACGTAGAACACCGCTCATTGATTTTCAAATGTCGAATGCTGAAAGAGCGAAATTCAACATAAAATTCCAATCGTTGAATGGCCAAGGCCACATGGAGAGATTTCAGGACTTAGGGGAGTCAGAGAAGGGGCGTTCAACACCGAATGTCGAAGACCCCAATTGATAAAACCCGAATAACTTTGGGAGGTTTTATCTTGCAAACTAGAAATAAGATTTTGGGCCGGTAATAGTCGTTAGAAAGCTATAGACAAGTAGAAGAGGATGAAGACCTCAGAATTAGTATTTGAGATAGTTAGGAAAAGGAAAAAGAAAAAATTGATGCCCCAAACCTAGAAAGGGTATTTATGGGTCAGGTGTATTACAAATTGGTATCAGAGCGTGGCAACAACACTTGGCCTACTTGGGCTCATGCACAAGTCACATAAATTATTATTAGAGAACATTATGGGGTAACGCCCTACCTTACCGCCCTTCTATAAGAAACTTGTTTTAACCTTTACTGAAGAGAGGAACAAAACCTTCTATTGGTTGATAGATGTTTTGGAAGTCTTCACTATATATTGCTAATGTGTCCAAATAAAGAAGCTGACTTCAGCTTGCAATGATATGTGTTGTTCATGATTTGGTAGATTAATAAATAACAAAAAATGTTTTATCAAAACTCAAATAGTCTGTGAACAACAGGAAAACCACAGCGTAAGGGATGGTGACACACCATGAGTTGGGGGAGAGATCCCACAATAGAGAGGAAGAATCTGATGAAAGGAGGGCGACAAAAAATCCTCTAGATTTGGACGAAACTGTAAGAAGATTCATGGTAGAATTATAGAGTTATAAGGATGACAATGAAAGGATGTTCAAGGAGCATGGAAAGTAGATTGAAATTAATGTAGTCCTTTGCCATATTCTATTAGATATACAAAGGCAACTACAACATGGTCCAACTGCTAGTCACGTGGAGATGCATCATACTAAGAAAACCCCAAGTCCACTTGAGATACAAAAACATGGCATGGAAAGTGTCCACATCAGGAGGAGCACCTTAAAGAAGGCCCAACATGGAGCCAAGAGACACTCACTAGAATATTCCTCTGAGGACACTGACAAATCCAAGGGATACTCTAGTGGCAAAACTAGTTCCCATTCCCAGACGAGAGGAAAGAAGAGGAAAAATTCCAAGAGTCAGGACCCTAAAGAGTTCAAGAAAGGAAAACCACCCACCTTCGATGGAGATATTAAGAAGGGGGAAGAAGCAGAACTTTGGCTGCTTGGCTTGAAGAATTACTTCAGAGTCCATGACTACTCTAAAAACTTAAAGGCTTGGATAACCATTTTTAACCTGAATGGGAAAGATTCCATTTGGTGGGAGGAACTTAGGAATGTGAAAGGTTTTTGTGAGAAGTACTTGTCATAGAAAAAAATTGAGAAATACTTCAAGAAGAAGTATTTGTTAGAAAAATACTTTAATGGGAATACCAAGGAGTTCTATGAACTCAAGCTGGGGAAAATCACCATAGCTGAGTATATCAACAAATTTATCGAGCTGATGAGGTATGTAACCTACATAAAGGATGAAAAGGTAAAGATTCAATGATTTATTAGTGTATTACCTCAGTCCTACTGGGACATAATTGAGTTTGATGAGCCAAAGACATTAGAAGATACTATTAAAAAGGCAAGGTATTTCTATGAGCAATTCAAAAATAAGACATACCCCCATGAACAATGGAAGAAGAAAAACAAGTAGGGATTCAAGAAGAAGGGGTTTAAATCCTCGAGATGTAAGAACCATGGGAAGAGCTCTAGGATGAGCCTTCCTACTAGAAGTATGTATCAACAAAATTTTCCATCCCAGAGTGAAAATAAACCATTCATAGTAGTTCCAGGTAAGACTGATAACACCAAGAGAGAACCCTTGAAATGTTGGAGTTGCAGAGAGGAACATTTGCTGAGGGACTGTCTGCATAGGAAACATAGAAATAATAGGGTCTACAATGTCAAGGAGGCTACCATAGTCAATGATGTGGCTAGGAGCATGCCACAAATCTATGCAACCTTGGATAATAGACACAATGACAATCAAGCATCAATGGTGGAGATGGAAAGTACGATTTCCAACCATCCTGTTTCCATTTTAATTGACCCTGGTTCTAATTTGAGTTATGCTTCCCCTCAAACTGTTGAGAAATGCAAATTGCAACAAGTTAAACATGTTAAATCATGGTTGGTACAACTAGCCACTGGAACCAAAATAAAAGTAACAGAGGCCATACCAGCATGCCAATTCGTTATAAGTGGGTTTCCCACCCAAGAAACACTAAACATACTTCCTTTAGGATATTATTACCTGTTGATTGACATGGACTGGTTGGATGCCCACAAAACCAAGTTGGACTATTACAGTAAAACTTTGGAGTGTGAAAATGAAGAATGAAGAAGGGTAACCCTACAAGGGTTTGAAAGTCCTATCTCAATGATACAAATATTAACTCTCCATGTGAAGAAGTATTGCAGAAAGGGATGTCCCTTGTATGCAATACAAGTACTAAACTATGTTGAGAATGACAAACCCATCCTAGAGGACCATCCCATATTAAGATAATATAAATATGTATTCTCAAAAGAGGTGTCATGTCTACCTCCAAGAAGGGATATTGACTTTTCAATAAAACTTGTACCATGAGGGGTGCCAATGTCTAGAACACCCTATAGAATGAGTACACCAAAGTTATTTGAGCTCAAAATATAGTGGGAGGAGATGTGGGACAAAGGCTACATTCGACCTAATGTGTCTTCATGGGGAGAAAAACCTTGTTTGTGAAAAAGAAATATGGCACACTTAGACTGGGCATAGATTATAAGAAACTCAATAACATGACCATCAAGAATACATATCTTTTGCCAAGGATCGATGAATTGTTTGACCAATTAAGAGGTGCTACAATATTATCCAAGATTAAGTTGAGATATGGATACCATTAGGTCTGAATTAAAGATGAATACATCCACAAGACAACCTTTAGGACAAGATATGGTCACTATGAATTTGTGGCGGTGCCATTTGGGCTTACCAATGCACCAACCAATTTTATGTGCTTAATGAATAATGTATTTAGAAATTTCATGGATAGGTTTGTGTTGGTTTTCATTGATGATATCCTAATATATTTCAAGAATAGGGAAGAACATGAAGAACATCTCAATCTAGTACTCTAAGTACTAAGAGAACATCACCTCTATGCTAAGCTTAGTAAGTGTGACTTTTTCCAGAAACAAGTCCATTACTTAGACCATGTTATTTCTGAGGAAGGAGTGGAAGTTGATCGTGAAAATATTAAATCCATCATGGATTTGCCTACCCCAAAGGATGTATCTAATATCATATCCTTTATGGGTCTAGTAGGATACTATAGGAGATTCATAAGGGGATTCTCCAAGATTGGTTGCCAAATCACCTCGCTTCAGAAAAAAGGGGGTTAAATTCATTTGGACATCAACATGTGAAGAAATATTTAAAGAGCTGAAATACCTTCTAACCAATGTCCCTGTACTGAAGATTGCAGAACCAAACAAGGAATTCCTTGTGTGTACAGATGCTTGCAAGGAAGGGCTCGGAGGAGTCCTTATGCAAGAAGGACATGCGATTTGCTACGGATCCAGAAAATTGAATGAGCATGAAGTCAATTATGTGACCCACGATATGGAATTGGCTGCCATAGTGAATGATTTAAAAATGTGGAGGCATTACCTCTTAGGTACAAGATTTGTACTTATGATAGACCATAGTGGGTTGAGATATTTGTTTGACCAACTAATACTCAATGTGAGACAAGCTAGGTGGATGGCTCTCCTTAGTGAGTTTGATTTTGAAATAAAAAATATCAAAGGAAAGGAGAATAGGGTGGCTAATTCCCTTAGTAGAAGTATAGAAGTGGTTTACTTGGCAGTTGTGAGCACCAATGAATCAGACATCAAAGAGAGGGTCAAAACTGCACAAGAAACATTTTCATTTTTCAATACCATAACTTCATACATAAAGCAAGAGACCACAGGGCTGAAGTACGAAGGATATCAGATGCTTAAAGATGGCCTATTGACTTACAAGGGAAGATTGTATATTCCAAATTGTGACGATTTGAAGAGGTTCATAATGGATGAACTACAAAAAATACCATATACTGGTCATCTTGGTTATCGAAAAATGATCACGACCACTAGGAAATTATTTTATTGGCACAGACTAAAAAAGGACTTAGATGATTACTTAGCTAAGTGTCTAGAATATCAGCAAGTCAAGGCAGAGCACTGACACCCAACAAGGCTGTTGCATCCCCTACCAATTCCCTAATGGAAATGGGAAACCATCTCCATGGATTTCATCACAGGGTTACCAAAATCAACCAAACAGAACTACGCCATCATGGTAGTTGTGGAAAAACCGAGCAATGCTACTCACTTCATACCTATCAAGTCAACTTGCAAGGCAATAGATATTTCCAGCGTTTTCTTGAAAGAGATATTTAGACTGCATGGCATGCCCAAGAAGATTATATCCGATAGAGATACAAATTTTACTTCCAACATTTGGAAATATGTTTGCTGGCTTTGAAACAAAATTGTTCTTTAGTACCGCCTATCACCCTCAAAATGATGGGTAGACAGAGAGGGTAAACCAAGTGTTGGAAGACATGCTGAGGATTCATGTAATGCATCAACCCAATAAGTGGGAGGACTACTGACCGTTGGTATATTTTTCCTACAACAATGGCTATCAAGAGTCATTAAAAATGAGCGCTTTTGAATCCCTTTATGGAAGACAATGCAACATTTTGATCAGATGGAACAACCCAGTAAACAAAGTTACAATCGGGCTAGATATTCTAAAGGAAATGGAACAACAATAATTCAGATCAGACAAAATCTGAAGATATCCCAAGATAGAAAAAAGAGCTATGTAGGCATGAAAAGGACTCCTAGAGAGTTCAAAGAAGGGGATCATGTGTATCTCTGATTTAGACTGAGGAAAATATCTTTGAGGATGGGAGCTTGTGCCAAGTTGGCACCTTAGTATTGTGGACCCTTTGAAGTTTTGGATAGAGTGGGACCATTAGCCTCTCAACTAGCACTTCCTCCCATACTGAAGGCACATAATGTTTTCCATGTTTCTTTGCTAAAGAAGTATGTACATGATTCTAATCATATTATTGACTGGTCTGTGATTGAGGTGGAACCCGAGGGATAATTCTTGCCAGAACCTCAATGCATAATAGAATGGATTATGGAAGAAAACCCCACTCAAGAACAAAACCATTGCACAGGTCAAGGTACATTGGAAACACTTTGGCCTAGATGAGGCTACATGGGAAATGGAGAATGCCATGAAACACGCATATCCATTTTTTTTTACTTCTATACATACATAGCACATAGACAGATAGAACATTGAGGATATTATCCTTTAAGGGGGAGGGGATTGTAATATCCCTGTTTACTCTAGTTTTTAAATATATCTATAACTGGACAAGAGACTATGGAAGACTAAATATGTGTGAATATTTGATTTGATGAACCTTTGTATAAAAGGGTAAATGTATGAATTTTATGTTATTAATAGAAATTAGATATGTGTTTCACAACCACTGAAAAGGGGGAATTTTCAAAGATATTCCATGTATGCTATGAGAGAGATGGTGAGGGAAACCAAGAATGGTTGAGATGACCCTCACCAAACCAGTACCTACTAGGTGTAATTGCTCAACAATCCTCTGACCCAAAAATGAATTACTAGTCAGGCTCATAGTTGGAAGACATCCTCA
>SNQJ01S0057477.1:35544-51524 GCA_010110895.2 Picea sitchensis
TTAGTATGAGCACTTTTTACCACTTTCAATCACAATATATATCAACTTCAACTTTAAAAACGATATTCAATAGTTTATTACTTATTCATTCCATATATCATTGCATCATAAACAATATCATTCATCACTCACATGGATACCAAAACCATCACCATACCATGTACAACAACCATGCACCTGAACTTGTACCATATCATGTACATCAACCTGTACCATACTATGTACATCAACATGTACCATACCATGTACATCAACATGTACCATACCATGTACATCAACATGTACCATACCATGTACATCAACCATGTACATCAACATGTACCATACCATGTACATCAACCATGTACCATATAACGTACATCAACCATGTACCATATCACGTACATCAACCATGTATCAAAGATATACCATCTCATGCATCAACCATATACCATATCACTCATGATATGTCTCAATAATTCTATACACCATGTACCATAAGATATCATCAATGAAGTGCCTCAAGCATAACCAATATAGTAAAGATACCAAGATACCAATATAGCCAAGATATGCTTCTAATCAATGTACCATAACATCACTTAGATGTACCTGAACATGTACCAACATCACTAAGACATGACTCAAGCATGTTCCACAACATCTAATGCATGTACCTCAAACATGTGCCATAACCTCATCAAGAAGTGCCTCAAGCATTCATCAATATCACCAATAAATGCACCACATACATGTGCCAAGAATATGCCTCACACCATACACCAAATATGTGCCTCAAGCATATACCAATGCCTCAAAAAGATACCAAAGGCATTACCATGACATCATCAACATGTAACCAATATGTACCTCAAACCATGTGCCTCAAGCATGTGCCAACATCCATAAACCATGTACCAAGAGATACCATCAAACATGTGCCATATCACTCATGATATTCCTCAAGCATATACCATACAAAAACTTGGTACTAGCATCCTCCTTCAATTCTGGTTTAGCTTCATGGGACCAACCCATGCATCGTGCAAGGCCTTGCGGGATAAGTGTCATACAACATGCGAGGGTTCCTCATAGGACACTAGTAGCGTGACCCGTGGGGGTTATCCAAACTAGGGTTTATTAGAAAATCCTTGCTCTCCTTTTCAATCCCAAAACTTTTGTCTTCGCTCTACCTCAAATTCATTGTTTCAGATTCATCAATATATCACTTTCTCACTATAAGATATTCGATAAACTTGTGTGTGTGAATGTACAAATGAGAGGGTTGTTGTTGTGTATTTATACCTCTGTTAAGTAACTTATCTCCTTGAATTTAGGACTTCTTGTTACAACCACTTTACCCTTTATTTAATGACTTGTAATTGTTTAGGGGATTTTTAACCCATCTTCAGGGCTTCCAACTTCATGACCTCATAACTCCTCAATCGTGAGGAACTACGTGAAGTTCCACCTACCACTGGAAATGGTATGACGAGGAATATCCATCTATGAGTGTGTTACCTACATTTAAATCACCCTTCATTTCCTTATTCCTTAAACAACTTCGAGTTTCATGAACACACCTCTGGGGCTTCTTGTATACTTCTTCAAAGCATATTATCGTGAGGGCCATGCTCAGAGCTATGCCATAAGGGGACAACTTTGGAGAATTCTCCAAATACACCCATCACATCTATTAACATCAATGAAAGACGCATCTGTTGACATCAATGACAACCAACTCTCCAATGTGTCATCAGGATTTGGAAGATTCATAGACCCCTTATGCCTATTAGTGCATGACATGTGTCAACCCCCCTAATGAGGACACATGTCACCCTGGGTCCTCGCCGCATGTTAGCCTCTAGTTCATGCCTGCATGGCCAACATGGTTGGTGATGCGACCGAGACTCTGGGACTTTGGGAGTTCAAAAGTTTTGGGGTACAACATAGTAGAGGGACGATCAACGTCAATCACTAATTTCCTAACATAAAAAAATTCAATGTCGATCGCCGTTCACCAAACGTCGAAGATGTGGAACACCGATCGTCGATTGACGATTTCCGAAACGTTCAATGTCAATTTTCGAAGGCATGGAACATTGATCATCGATTGCAAAATGACGAAAACATAGAACGTCGATCGCTAATCGCCAAACTCTGAAGACGTAGAATGTTGATCATCGATCATTGAATGCTGAAGATGTAGAACATCGCTCATCGATTGTCAAATGCCAAACGCCGAAAGAGGGACGTTCAACATAAAAATCCAATCATTGAATGACCAAGGCCACATGGAGAGATTTCAGGACTTAGGGGAGTCAGAGAAGGGGCGTTCAACACTAAACGTCGAAGACCCCAATTGATAACACCCAAATAACTTCAGAAGGTTGTATCTTGCAAACCAAAAATCAGATTTTGGGCCAGTAACAGTCGTTAGACAACTACAGACGAGTAGAAGAGGATAAAGACCTCAGAATTAGGATTTGAGATAGTTAGAAAAAAAATAAATTGATGCCCCATCCCTAGAAAGGGTATTTAGGGGTCAGGTGTATTACAAATTGTTATCAGAGCATGGCAAAAACACTTGGCCTACTTGGGCTCATGCACGAGTCGCATAAAATTATTATTAGAGAACTTTATGGGGTAACTCCCTACCTTACCCCCCTTCTATAAGAAACTTCTCTGAACCTTTATTGAAGAGAGGAACAAAACCTTCTACTGGTTGATAGATGTTTTGGAAGTCTTCAATATATGTTGCTAATGTGTCCAAATAAAGAAGCCGACTTCACCTTGCAATGATATGTGTTGTTCATGATTTGGTAGATTAATAACTAACAAAAAATATTTTATCAACACTCAAGCAGTACGTGAACAACAAGAAAACCAAAACGTAAGGGATGGTGACACACCATGAGTTGGGGGAGAGATCCCACAATAAAGAGGAAGAATATGATTAAAGGAGGGCGGTGGAAACTCCTCCATATTTGGCTGAAACAGTAAGAAGCCTCATGGCATAATTACAGAGTTATAAGGCTGACAATGAAAGGTTGTTCAAGGAGAAGGAAAAACAGAGTAAAATTAATGCAGTCCTACTACAAAGTCTATCAGATATACAAAGGCAACTACAACATGGTCCAATTGCTAGTCACGTGGAGATGCATCATACTAAGAAAACCCCAAGTCCACTTGAGATACAAAAACATGGTCCGAAAAGTGTCCACACTAGGAGGAGAACCTCAAGGAAGGCCTAACATGGACCCAAGAGACACTCAATGGAATATTCCTCTGAGGACACTGACAACTCCAAGGGATATTCTAGTGGAAAAACTAGTTCCCATTCCCAGACGAGAGGAAAGAAGAGGAAACATTCCAAGAGTCAGGACCCTAAAGAGTTCAAGAAAGGAAAACCAACCACCTTCGATGGAGAGATTAAGAAGGGGGAAGAAGCAGAAGTTTGGCTGCTTGGCTTGAAGAAGTACTTCAGAGTCCATGACTACTCTGAAAACTTAAAGGCTCAGATAACCATTTTTAACTTGAATGGGAAAGCTTCCATTTGGTGGGAGGACCTTAGGAATGTGAAAGGTTTCCGTGAGAAGTACTTGTCATGGAAAAAAATTGAGAAATACTTCAAGAAGAAGTATCTGTTAGAAGAATACTTTAATGGGAATACCAAGGATTTCTATGAACTCAAGCCGGGGAAAATTACCATAGATGAGTATATCAACAAATTTATCGAGTTGATGAGGTATGTGCCCTACATAAAGGATGAAAAGGTAAAGATGCAACGAGTTATTAGTGGATTACCTTAGTCCTACCGAGATAGAATTGAGTTTGATGAGCCAAAGACATTAGACGATACTATTCGAAAGGCAATGTATTTCTATGAGCAATTCAAAAATAAGACAGAGCCCCATGAAGAATGGAAGAAGAAAAACAATTAGGGATTCAAGAAGAAGGGGTTTAAATCCTCGAGATTTAAGAACCATGGGAAGAGCTCTAGGATGAGCCTTCCTACCAGAAGTATGTATCAACAAAATTTTCCATCCCAGAGTGAAAATAAACCATTCATATCAGTTCCAGGTAAGACTGATAACATGAAGAGAGAACCCTTGAAATGTTGTGGTTGTAGAGAGGAAAATCTATTGAGGGACTGCCTACATAGGAAACATAGCAATAATAGGGTATACAATGTCAAGGAGGCTACCATATTCAATGATGTGGCTAGGAGGATGCCACAAATCTATGCAACCTTGGATAATAGACACGCTGACCATCAAGCATCAGTGGTGGAGATGGAAGGTACGATTTCCAACCATCCTGTTTCCATTTTAATTAACCTTGGTTCTAATTTGAGTAATGCTTCCCCTCAAACTGTTGAGAAATGCAAATTGAAACAAGTTAAACATGTTAAATCATGGTTGGTACAACTAGCCACTGGAACCAAAAGAAAAGTAACAGAGGCCATACTAGCATGCCAATTTGATATAAGTGGGTTTCCCACCCAAGCAAACCTAAACATACTTCCTTTAGGATATTATTACCTGCTGATTGGCATGGACTAGTTGGATGCCCACAAAACCAAGTTGGACTGTTACAATAAAACTTTGGAGTGTGAAAATGAAAAAGGAAGAAGGGTAACCCTACAAGGGATTGAAAATCCTGTCTCAGTGAGACAAATATCAACTCTCCATGTGAAGAAGTATTGCAGAAAGGGATGTCCCTTGTATGCAATACAAGTACTAAAATATGTTGAGAATGAAAAACCCATCCTAGAGGACCATCCCATATTAAGATAATATAAATATGTAGTACTAGAAGAGGTGTCACGTCTACCTCCAAGAATGGATATTGACTTTTCAATAGAACTTGTACCATGAGAGGTGCCAATGTCTAGAACACCCTATAGAATGAGTACACCAAAGTTATTTGAGCTCAAACTATAGCTGAAGGAGATGTGGGACAAAGTCTACATTCAACCTAATGTGTCTTCATGGGGAGAAAAACCTTGTTTTTGAAAAATAAATATGGCACACTCAGACTGGGCATAGATTATAGGCAACTGAATAACATGACCACCAAGAATAAGTATATTTTGCCAAGGATCAAAGATTTTTTTAACCAATTAAGAGGTTCTACAATCTTATCCAAGATTAAATTGAGATCTGGATACCATTAGTTCTGAATTAAATATGAATACATCCACAAGACAACCTTTAGGACAAGATATGGTCACTATGAATTTGTGGTGGTGCCATTTGGGCTTACCAATGCACCAACCAATTTTATGTTCTTAATGAATAATGTATTTATAAAGTTCTTGGATAGGTTTGTGTTGGTTTTCATTGATGATATCCTAATATATTCCAAGAATAGGGAAGAACATGAAGAGAATCTCAAGCTAGTACTCTAAGTACTAAGAGAACATCACCTCTATGCTAAGCTTAGTAAGTGTGACTTTTTCCAGAAATAAGTCCATTACTTAGACCATGTTATTTCTAAGGAAGGAGTGGTAGTTGATTGTGACATGATTAAATCCATCATGGATTGGCCTACCCCAAAATATGTATCTAATATTAGATCCTTTATGGGCCTAGTAGGATACTATAGGATATTCATAACAGGATTCTCCAATATTGGTTGTAAATCACCTCCCTTCAGAAAAAGGGGGTTAAATTCATTTGGACATCAAAATGTGAAGAAATATTTCAAGAGCTTAAATACCTTCTAACTAGTGTGCCTGTACTAAAGATTGCAGACCCAAACAAGGACTGCCTTGTGTGTACAGATGCTTGTAAGGAAGGGCTCGAAGGAGTCCTTATGCAAGAAGGACATGTGATTTGCTACAGATCCAGAAAATTGAATGAGCATGAAGTCAATTATGTGACCCATGATATGGAATTGGATACCATAGTGAATGCTTTAAAAATGTGGAGGCATTACCTCTTAGGTAGAATATTTGTAATTATGATAAACCAGAGTGGGTTGAGATATTTGTTTGACCAACCAAAACTCAATGTGAGACAATCTAGGTGGATGGCTCTCCTTAGTGAGTTTGATTTTGAAATAAAAAATATCAAAGGAAAGGAGAATAGGGTGGCTAATTCCCTTAGTAGAAGTATAGAAGTGGTTCACTTGGCAATTGTGAGTGCCAGTGAATCAGACATCAAAGAGAGGGTTAAAACTACACAGGAAACACATGCTTTTTTCAAGACAGTAACATCATACATAAAGAAAGAGCCCACTGGGCTGAAGTACGAAGGCTACCATATGCTTAATGATGGCATGTTGAATTACAAGGGGAGATTGTATATTCCAAATTGTGACGATTTGAAGAGGCTCATAATGGATGAACTGCACAAAAGACCATATACTGGTCATCCTGGTTATCGGAAAATGATCACAACCACTAGGAAATTATTTTATTGGCCTGGACTGAAAAAGGACATAGATGATTAATTAGCTAAGTGTCTAGAATGTCAGCAAGTCAAGGAAGAGCACCGATAACCAGCAGGGCTGTTGCATCCCCTACCAATTCCCAAATGGAAATGGGAAAGAATCTCCATGGATTTCATCACAGGGTTACCAAAATCAACCAAACAAAATGATGCCATCATGGTAGTTGTGGAAAACTGATTAAGGCTGCTTACTTCATACCTGTCAAGTCAAATTTCAAGGCAATAGATATTTCCAACATTTTCATGAAAGAGATATTTAGACTACATGGCATGCCTAAGGAAATTATATTCGACAGATATACAAAGTTTACTTCAAAATTTTGGAAATATATGTTTGCTGGCTTTGAAACAAAATTGCTTTTTAGTACCGCCTATCACCCTCAAAATGATGGGCATACAAAGAGGGTAAACCAAGTGTTGGAAGACATGTTGAGGATGCATGTAATTCATCAACCCAAGAAGTGGGAGGACCATCGACCACTGGTAGAATTTTCCTACAACAATGGCTATCAAGAGTCATTAAAAATGAGTGCTTTTGAATCACTCTATAGAAGACAATGAAACATTCTGATTAGCTGGAACAACCCAGTGGACATAGTTACAATCGGGCTAGATATACTGAAGGAAATTGAACAACAATTAATTTAGATCAGACAAAATCCGAAGATAGCCCAAGATAGAAAAAAGAGCTATGCAGGCATGAAAAGGACTCCTAGAGAGTTCAAAGAAGGAGATCATGTGTATCTCTGATTTAGACCTAGGAAAAGCTCTTTGAGGATGGTTGCTTGTTCCAAGCTAGCACCTCAGTATTGTGGAGCCTTTGAAGTTTTGGATAGAGTGGGACTAGTAGCCTATCGACTAGCACTTCCTCCCATACTTAAGGCACATAATGTTTTCCATGTTTCTTTATTAAATAAGTATGTACATGATTCTAATCATATTATTGACTAGTCTGTGATTGAGGTGGAACTCGAGGGAGAATTCTTGCCAAAACCTCAATGCATAATAGAAATGAAGGAACAAAACCATTGCATAGGTAAAGGTGCATTGGAAACACTTTGGCCTAGATGAGGCTACATGGGAAATGGAGGATTCCATGAAACATGCATATCCATTTTTTTTTACTTCTGTACATACATAGCACATCAACAGATAGAACATTGAGGACGGTGTTCCTTTAAGGGGGAGGGGATTGTAATACCCCTATTTCCCCTAGTTTTTAAATATAACTATAACTGGCCAAGACACTATGGAAGACTAAATATGTGTGAATATTTTATTTGATGAACCTTTGTATAAAAGGGTCAATGTATGAATTTTATGTTATTAATAGAAATTGGATATGTGTTGCACAACTGCTGAAAGGGGGGAATTTTCAAAGATAGACCATGGATGCTATGCGAGAGATGGTGAGGGAAACCAAGAATGGTTGAGATGAACCTCACCAAACCAATACCTACTAGGTGTAATTGATCAACAATCCTCTAACCCAAAAATGAATTAGTAGTCAGGCTCGTAGTTGGAAGACCATCCTCAAGAGTTAATGAGGATATGGGGCAGGGTACCCATATGTAAGGATTCCAGACCTAACGATGAATTGGGGATTTAGACCCACACAACCTTGCTAAGGAAGGAAAGAAAGGAGTTAATTCGGGGGACACAGATAGATTTGCAAGAAGTGGATTCAAGAAAACAATCTCCAAGAGAGAAGAGAGTAGATTTTGTGACTCTCGAGTTGAGGGAAAAGTTTAGAAGTAAGCTCATTTTTGATGTAAGAATCCATGGGCAAGATTCTCATTGCAAGTTGATAAATGAGGCCGACAAGTGACTGAGGAAGTTCTCACTCAGACCTCCTTGCTTGGTGTAGATGAATTCAGTTGCTAAGATCCTGTGGGAGGAGGAGAGTAACCTCCGTCCCTGACTATCGTGGAGAAAGGGGAAAGAATCTCTCTTAGAGCATCATAGTCTAGCTCGGGGGTGGCTAGTGGTAAATTTGTTAGGAGTGGCTATGCCTATGGTTGGGTGGAAACATGCACCCCTTTCAGTAGTTGCTTCACATTTTCCAGTTCTGATAAGTATTATCATACTCTGTGTAATATATTGGATGAGATGATTGAATGTCTATGTTTATGGTTAAGTCTTGTAGTGTTTGAACAATTATTAGAAATGGTCATTTGCTTCTATAAAACTATTATATTTACATGGTCTTTGATTTACCTCAGTTTAGCCGCTAGAGAGTTATGGGATGTAAATTCACAGGAGAGTCAGGGTAGGATTACCGAAACGTCTAAGTCCTGTCGACACTTTGAGTTTACCTTAACAGGAATGTCAAGTTAAACTCTATGGGAGAAGGGAATTTCCTTCAGATTTTCCACCCATGTGACCGAGGTCTCATACCCATGGCCTTAATAAAGTCTCATCTAAGAGTTGAGTGTAGCCCGAGACCTCTATGTGAACCCATATGACCCAGGGTTGGAAACCCCTCACTAAGCCCGAAAGGAGCAAAGCTACTTTGGATTCAGGACTTCAGGACTTATGACTCCACAACCCTAAAAGATTACTGAAGGCTGGAGATGCAAATTGATGAGGCCCATAGATCTGGGGATCAAGAGGATATTTCTCTCAACCATTAGATTGGACTTAGGAAGGGGCAACGTTATGTACTTTGGTGAAATCCCACTTCGGGAGAATAGGGGTGGTCTAGAATCGAAACTCTCGAATGCCGGAGTCACAATGTTAATCTGAACTGTTGAGAATAGAGGGATGCATGCCCACAAATCAACGACTCTCCAGAAGTTCAGGTATTCGGTGGTATAGGGATGCACGAGTTTCCCTGGAGCTCTATAAGCTAGAGTAAATCCTGGCTGTGAATGATAGGTACATGTGGTGATAGATTGGTTGTGGTTTGGAGATTTAGAGCTCCAGAGGAAGATGGAAGATACATGCTGAACTCCTGAATGTCAAACTTTCGAAGTAACATGGACCATCAATCCTCGGATCCTTTGGGATGCCTCTTAGATGTCGATCTAAGGACTCCATTGAGAACCCCTCTCAACTTCCCAACCAATCGGGGATGCGTTGTGGAGCGACACGTGGCCTCTACTCCTTGTCAAATATTTTTCGTTGAACTAGAGTTGTTGGATGAGATGCTATGTGGCAAGAGATCCTATAGTTCGAAGACTTGGTATGCTGGAGGAACTTGGCCAAGAGTTTTCAAGGTGTGAAAACTCCCGATGTCACAAACGAATAAGTGAATCTCAACCATTGTTAGGTGGAGGAAACTTGGTGCTATATTAGATAGTCTGGAGACTTGTCTCTTCAAGGGATTCACAATTTAAGGAGTTGGTAAGCTCCGAAGCCCAGAGCCATGAAGTAACAGTTGTTGTGGATATATGGATATACGTGGACAAATATCAACTGTGATATTGGGGAGAAGTTAGAAGGCTGTATGTCGAGAGATGACATGGCTCATTGACTTCATACAAGATGACGTGGCCTGCAACTAAGGTGTCATGTTTCACCGGGATTTGGACGATTCCCAAACCCCTTATGCCTATTAGTGCATGACATGTGTCACATCTCTAATGAGGGCTCATGTCACCTCGAGCCCTCGCCGCATGTCACCCTCTAGTTCTTGCATGCCTGGCCAACGTGGTTGGTTACATGACTAGGACTTCGATAGTCCATAATTTTTAGGGCGTAGCATAGTAGAGGGACGATCAATGTCGATCGTTAATTGTCAAACATAGAAATGTTCAATGTCGATTGTCGATCCCCGAATGCCGAAGACATGGAACTTCAATCACCGATTGCTGAACATGGAAACGTTCAGTTTCGAATTCTGAAGACGTGGAATGTCGATCACTGATTGCTGAATATGTAGAACATTTCTTGCTGATTGTTGAACGTTGAATGCCAAAAGAGGGACGCTCAACATAAAATGCCGATCGTCGAATGGCCAAGGCCATGTGGAGAGATTTCGGGACTTCAGGGAGTCAGAGAAGGGGTGTTTAGCGATGAACGTCGAAGACCCGAACTGATAATGCCTAGATAACTTCGGGAGGTTGTATCTTGCAAACCAGAAATCATATTTTGGGCCGGTAAAAATCGTTAGAAAGCTACAAATGCATAGAAGAGGATGAAGACCTCAAAATTAGTATTTGAGATAGTCAGGAAAAAAAAAATAAATTTGATGCCCCATCCCTAGAAAGGGTATTTAGGGGTCGAGTGTGTTACATTTTTCCATTTTGTTTCATATTGAGAGCGAATTGGTATACTTGTTGGTCACCTACTTTATTTTTATCTTTCGAATGAGTAAAGGAGTGATGCTCTTGCACACAATAACAAGAATAATTTTTTTATAAGATTCTTCTTCTTATTATTATAAGAGACTTTGAGAAGACCAAAACTAGACCCTTCATGGGCCTCCCTCAAATAAGAAGAAGAAGAATCTTACCACACTTCACTTCTAAGGTAAGTGTAATCACCTTTCTCAAATATTTCAATGTATTCCTGAACCCTCTTAAACCTCCCTTTTTTTCTCTCCCTATCTTTATATGCATATTGTTAGCACTGAGAATCACCCTCAGATTGCAGGAGGATAAGCCCAATACCCATCAAAAGGTTTGTGAATGTAAATTGATGATGTAAGGTAAAATGGACCAAAATCATCATAAGAATGTTTTGACACAAAAATTTGGGCTAACATGCATAAGAAAATGAGGTTTTGATTAACTTCAGTCAATGGTTTAAGGATACACGTGAATAGAAGGAAGACTTAGTGAGAAAGGTGGATAGGTCTCCTATAAGCATCAAGCCTTCAAGTAGTTAGGAGAATAAAAACTCAGTCATAAGAACTTCTTGAACTTAAAGTTTAAAATACTAAAAAACATTCATAGAAACATTATAATCAAGCCTCCATTATAACACAACCACAACATCTCATATGGATCATCCAATTATGAGCATTTCAAAATAAGAGGAAACAAGATGATGAAAGATAACTGACATATATTAATGAAAATGTCTCAACTCTCATACATAACCAGAGAAAAACTCCGTTTAGTCAAAATATTACAAAAGGGAGCTCTTCTCAATCATTAGAACCTCAACATGACATTTTATCAAGTATTTATAATCAAAATAGTAGATAACATCTTGAGATGCGAGCTCACCTTACTATCCTAGGATTCTCCACAAAAAGATACTAGTTTAACATCTATGCAAGTGGATCTAACATACTGCTAGAATCAGGGAGCTTGTTGGCACCAACTCTAACAAGATATAAATGTCATGAATTTCTTTTTCTTGGGTGCATATCCTCCAGTTCCATGTTCTTAAAATGTGCATGATATGCTTACTCTTCTCTCACACTGGTTCCTTTGCCATTTGTACCTTTGCATAACCCTACCGTGAATTACCTTGTAACTAAAAGTGGATGACGACATTGGTAACTTGTAAGCTTAACTCAACGCAGGTTCTTTACTGGAACATTTGTTGGCCAAACGGTCATGGGGAAAATGTGACTGGTTATGAACATGAGGATGTGGGGAAAAATGTCGAACAGGGAGATGAGGTGAGTGGATGCAGAGGTGTATGGGTGATATTCCTTTCTTACCCGTTGCAAAGATCAATGACTCTTGTTGATTTGAGATCAACGGTCCACAATTACTTCGGGAGTTCATGCTTCGGTACTTTTCAATGTATAGTTCCTACAATCCTCTAGAGTACCATATCTCCGAAGTGAGAGATTTGCCTCCATGTGACCTCTTATTTTGGACTGCTGAGATTCACTTCGGGAGTTTGGGCTTCAGGAATTTTGAATGCATAGTTCCTACAATCTTCCGGAGTGCCATATCTCCAGAGTGAGAGATTAGCCTGCACGAATCCTCTTGTTTTGGACAACCAAGATTCACTTTGGGAGTTCAGGCTTCGATCCTTTTCAATGCATAGTTCCTACAATATTCCAAAGTGCCGTATCTCCGAAGTGAGAGATCTGCCTCCACGAGTTCTCTTGTTTTGGATGACTGAGATTCACTTCAGGAGTTCGGGCTTCGAGAGTTTTATTCTGCTTGCTCACGCAATCCTCCGAAGTGTCATATTTTTGAAGTGTTAGATCTTCTTGCATGTGGCCTCTTGATTTGGACGGTCGAGATTTACTTCGGAACTTCTGGTAATTCTTGCTCTAGTGCTTCGCTCCACAAACCTTCCAGAGTCCTAAGTCTCCGAAGTGATAGATCTGGCGCCACATGTCCTCGTTGATGGACTGTCTAGATGAACTATGGGCTTTGGGCCCTCAGGAGTTCTTTACTCACTCAACTTCTGCTTGCTTCCTCTCGAAGTATGAGATCACCAGACATGTGTCCCTTTCTTGAATATCAACAACCACGAGTGATTGCGGAGATTCAACTCACTCACTCTTTAATTTCCTTCATGATCTCTACAAAGTGAAGATGCTCATCCATAGTGGGATCGATATCTACCATTGATCTATTGATCTAGAAAGATCAACGATCCTGAGTGATTGCGGGCTCACAACTTACACAAAATTTAATTTCCTTCCCGATCCCCGCAATGTGACGATACTTGTTCATAGCAGGATCGATATGCACCGTTGATCTGTTGATCTAGCAAAATCAACGATCCTGAGCGATTGTGGGCTCACAACTTGCATAAAATTTAATTTGATTCCCGATCCCCACAATGCCTCCCCACCCTCGATTTATATCCAATGAGATATGACAGTCATAACTTAATATTTGCTTGATCTGACGACTGATCTTTCTCTCCCTCATATCTTACGGCTAGAAATTGAACCTA
The DNA here is from genome assembly GCA_010110895.2 of Picea sitchensis. Classification (NCBI taxonomy): domain Eukaryota; kingdom Viridiplantae; phylum Streptophyta; class Pinopsida; order Pinales; family Pinaceae; genus Picea; species Picea sitchensis. The sequence goes on from SNQJ01S0057477.1 coordinate 48,801, forward strand.
TTTCTTTCCTTGTATTTCAAGCCCGAAATGGACTGCTTTGAATGTTGTGTTTTGTGCTGATGGTTATTTCCTATGCAAGCAAAGGAAGTGGACAACCTGCTGTGAAATCAATCAATGGAAATCAAGATGACCAGTAAATTCGAACCAAATCATGATATGTGTTTATCCTTCAGGAAAAACATAAAAAAATTGTACAAACAATCAGTCAAGCAAGACACTAAGGAAAACCAAGTTATTTAACAAAAGGGAAACCAAATTTATCAACTAGAAGAGGAAAAACTTTGAGGAAGGTATGCGAACAAGAGAGATACAAGGAAGGGGTTTAGACTTAGGTCTTAATAACAACTACATGTGACCCTTAACAACTTCATGTGATAACACATACTCTATTTGGCAAGAAGGAAAGTGCACCTTACCTTATGAGGCACCTTTAGGGAGGCATACCATCCCTAATTTTAATCCCTATGAATTGTAATGTACTTGTATAAATGTGAATTAGGTTGGTGAGATGATGTGTTGGGGTGAAGAGCCAGTATTGATTTAATATGGTTGCGGGATAAATTGTATATTATGTGCATGGAATAATTGATAAAAATAGTAATTTTTAGTTGTGATACGAAAGGGATGAAGAATGATGGGGGGGATATGATTCCACAAGAGAGAGAGGGCCCAAGGGTGCTAGTGGGAAAACCCCCCCTTTAACTGCACCAGGGTTCAAGATGTAGACAGAGCGAATAACCGTTTAAAATCTAATCAATTCTCTATACTAACCCAAACATACGAAAACTAATATAAAGAAAGAAAAGAGAGAAGAGATCGGGTAACTATACCTGTAATCCCATGTCTGGTGATGATCTCCTTGTGCTTGGAAGTTCCACTCCCTGCACGTCTCCTCCCAAGGATGACCTGCATCCAAAGATAGGAAAACAAAGAACTACAAGCATGCTATTCCATATATAAGTTAGGGTTAGATGTTAGAGTGTCAAGTATAAATCAATAAAAGTACTCAAGACACCATCATTTGTTACAAAAAAAATGTGATTCTTTTATTCATAATACAAAGATTGTACCTTACAATCTGAGTCATCCACCATTCCGTGAACCTAGTCTGGGATCCTCTTTGCCATGCTCCAAGTGCACCTTGTATGGACTTCTTCACTCAACCTTATGATCTCTTCTATGGAAGGAAATGGGTTAAATGGAGGAAGAAGGGGCTGACGAGGGTATGCTGAGGCAATATCTCACAAAAGGAAACAATATCTTGGGCAAGGAAGGGAAGTGAAATCGGGTAGAGTTTCACTATTCTTATATTTAGATTGGAAATGAGACCCCAACACCTCCTTTTATATGCCAAAAGGATGGTTATTCGGTTGGGTGTCGGGCTATACCAGATGGATTAGTTGGGAAACCTCCAATAGCCCGTGAATTTCAATGAATTCCTTACAACTTTTTAGTCTTTTCAACTTTTGCAAGCCTACACGAGATGTAATGGTGAAACATGCTTATGTACACTAGATGTAGTGGTGAAACAAGTGTATGAACGTGGGCTGCAATGGTGCATGGTACATACATCTTCCAAAAAATGGTTTTTTAAGAAGAGCTTCTTAGCAGTGCTTTGGAAAAATATGCAAGTAAGAGGGCCAAGGCCATGTATGCAAGAGTAGGGAATTTTAGGGCTATAACAAAGGGTGAATTAGTCATGGGTATTAATCCAACCCACTTTCCTAAAATTATTATCATTGTCTATAAACTTCTATTTGGTTGTTGAGTGTTCCCAAAGCCAATCATTTAACTCATGTAAGCGAGTGGGTGTGAGGAGTCACATCCCATAGTTATTGGAGAACATGGGCATGGGTACAATCAACTTGGGGAAGAATGTAAGTCAAGTCAAGCAAGAAATCAAAGAGAGGAAATTTTTATGACCAAGGGGGGAGATTTTAGACATTCATGTTTTTGGAGAGGAGACAAGTTTTACATGAAGATTTTGGTATTCAAGGGGAGGGTTGAGGGCTAGGAAAAGCACCAACCATGGTATACTTGAAGGAATCCATTGTTTGGCTATGTTTTGTGTGGATAAAGAGACTTGTGTGCCTGTAAATCAGGCTATAAGTCTGTAGTGCAATTCCCTGTTGAGAAAATATATCAAGAGCCTTGTGAAGGCTACTATGAGAACTCCTTAGGCAATTGAGAGTTCCTAAAATTTATCAGTTGAGAATTTCTAAAAGTCCCCAACTGAGAGTTCCTGGCTAACTGAGTGCATTGGAAGCCCTGATAAATGAATGATACAACATGAGGGATTATGAGCAATAAAGGGGGTACATTCCTTGGGTGGTGCAAGTTGTGGGGAAGAGAGATGGAGGATTGGAACTGTTTTAGGAGTAGAACTCAAGTTTTGAGTTGTTGTGTGTGGATAGTGGACAACTAGAGGGCCAGATCTCCTTGTGGCCTCATATCCTCATCTTGGGAGTGGCCTATTGTTGAAAGAAATGAACAACAAAGCCTATGGCTAGGAGGTTCATCGTTCATATGCAATTGATTGAATTACACTCATAAACAAAAAAGTGTTTTTGTTGTGTTATTTATGATTATTCCATTGTGTGAATGACATTGGAATGTTGTGTTATGTTTTGTTGGGTTTGCATGCATTCATGCATTCATGAATTTATATATGTTATAGATGCATGGATAAATCGACACGGTGCTTGCTATAATTTTTATGGGCCT
>SNQJ01S0057477.1:71852-95506 GCA_010110895.2 Picea sitchensis
TAAGTTCCCTAAGTCTACTCATGTCTCCTCAAAATCACCAAAAAGGTAATTTAATGTTCACTTTTGCCAAAAAGTGACCAAATGTACTTTATCCAAAGTCAAAGTACAAATAGACATAAAGTACTAGAACAAAGTGCTATAAAGCTTCCCTCATGTGTTAGGGAGGACAAAACACATGGGGAACACCTCCTCAGGTACAAAACTCAACAAGTGTTTCTTCTCAAAATGCTTCTTGAATTTCTTCCATGTCACATTTTTCTCTATGATGTGTTGTACTTGCATAAGATGATCCCACCACATGGATGTCTTTCCTTTCAGTTTATAAATAGAAATTCTTCCTTTTGCATGAGAAGAATAGTTATGCAATTGGAATTACTTCCTCATTCCTAGCAGCCATGTCTCAACATATTCATCCTTCTTGTGTTCACCATCAAAAGGAGGAGGCTTGATTTTGTTCATTTATCCTTTCAATTCATCCACCCTAGACCTCTTCAGCTTCCTGGTAGGGGATGGAATTGAGATGCTATGCTCTCTCTTATTGGAATGCGTTTGGAAGTGATGGTGATGTCTGCCACCACTCCTTGATCTTCCTTTTTCCTAAGGGGTCCTGTGTCTTTATGATTTTTTAGAGCCTCTCTCCTTATCCAACTTCTTTTCAATTCTTTTTAGGCTCTTCATTAGCTTCATATTCAAGTCTTCCTGCTACTCTTTGGATTTTATAAGCCTTTCATTATCAAAATTGTGACTCTGGACATCTGTCTGCAATTTTCTGATGGTCTCAACCAGATTTATGTTATCATCCTTTTCTTCTCCATATCCATTGGAGTTTGTTCCTTCAACTCCCAAATGAACATCCATTCCTCTAATATATTCTTCCTGACTGTAAGCCTCTTGTGCATCTTCCATCTCTCTGCACTCTATGATAATTCTTTTATTCTTAACAACTGTTAACTTTGCAAAAATGTGCAACCAATAGAACTTTTTCAGGCTAACTGTCTCAACAATTTATGAAAACTTGAACCATTTTGGTTCAATAATATATATTAGACTTCTTTTCTTCTGATTTCTTGAGAGATTGACTATTCAAATCTCATTTTTGGGTGAAACATTATCTCTACTGTTCAAGACCTTTCCAATGCCTGCTTCCATGATCAATTCTGATTTTTGAGCAGGAAGTTATGGATATTTGAACAATTTGTCTTTTCAGTGATGTAATCCCTGAACATGGATTCTTTCATCTCAAAGCTGAATTGGCCCTTGGATCTATGTTGGATCCTTTCTTCAGGTTTACAGACCTTCTTTTCTTCTTTAGACGCTGTTGGCCCTTGACCAAGTTTTGGGAGATCCTTGGTCAAGTTGACCTATTTTGGGACTTCAACAGCTTGTCGAAGATGGTGCACAAGACGAAGCATAGATTGTGGGATCTCGACCACTTTTTGGGTCCTTTTTGGGTCCTTTTTGGGATTTGGGAATATGTAATGGGTATGGGATGTCAACCCATGGGTTTACCCATGTTTAGGCCTATTTTGTAAAGTATAAATAGATGTCTAAGCAATGTAAGAAGGGGAATCTATGTGATGTGAGGCCGATAAGCTAAGTGCTAAGTGCAAGTATGGTTTGTAGATGCTCTGTGCATATTGTGAGAAACTGTAGAGCTAAGTGGAAGTGGTTGTAAAATATTGTGAAAGGCTTTGTGCTAGACCTAGCTCGGGGAAGGAGGATTTGGTGAGGTGCGCGCAGATATCTTGTCCTATGCGGAGTAGGGTTTTTGTGGCTATGTGCATGTAGATGACTGATTGAAGCTAATAAATAAGAAGAGTTGGTGGACGTATCCCCAGGGTGGGGGTGAACTACGTAAATACTGTGTTATTTTTCTCTGTGTGATGTTCTGATGTATTTATGTGTTATTTGCTAAGTGCTTGATATAGATAGATAAATAGATATGTTTATGCTTTGTGCTTATGATGAATCTGGATGTTAGATCTAATATAGGTGAATGTGCTTAGTGCTTGAATCTGCCAGATCTGATCCATTTATTTATGCTAAGTGCTTAGATACATTAGATCTGGGTGAATGTTGCGATGCTCTGTTTTCTCTGCGGAGTAGATATTGGTTAAATAATAACGAATTGGCGGTGCTAAGTGCTTTATTAAGTATTGTAATCATAGATCTATGTCCTAGCTAAGGTTGCAGACACCTGAGTCCTGCAACCACCCCTGCCTCTACCTCGGGTGAGACTTCATCTGCTTCACAGGTGTTGTCGAAAGGGATGGTAGTTAGGGTTTTGTTGGTGCACTGTTGTAGTGTTGAACCCTAGGTCTGCCCCTGTGCCAACAAATGGTTCCGTTGTCGGGACCTGAATTTGTGATTGCTAGGAACTGAGGAAGAAGAAGCTTTGTGCAAATATCCAACCTGACATTGTGAAATCTCTATGTGTAGATCTGTTGCTTTAGTGCGCAGTACTCTACTTAGTTTGACAAGCTCTGTGCTAAGGAAAATAAGTCCGATATGAAGAAAATAGGTAAGATTTGAAAATATTTGTGCTTTGAGAAAGACAAAAGTGAGACTTATTGATTAAAAGAGGTAAGATCTGAAAGCTTTGTGCTCTGATAAAGGTAAGAATATTGAAAAGTTCTAGATCTGAAAGCTTTGTGCTCTATAGAAGTAAGATAAGTGGGAATTTTTGTTTCAACAGTATGGATCTAGGTATGTTTGATAGATTCTATCCTAGCTTGAAAACTATGGTATTAATAGATGAAAGAATATTTGATATGAGTAGATATGATAAGAATAGTGAAAAATATGTTATACCTATACATAGAAAGAATGTTTGGACTAATAAGTGTATGCATGACCCTAGAAAGAAATGTTTGCAGGTTAGCTACCATGATCCTAGTTCACACTACATGAAAGGTTGGGGATCATTTAAAAGAAAGAGAGGATTAACCCTTTGTTACCGTTGCAGAAGATTGGGACATATTGCTAAGGAATGCCCTGGGAGAAGACCTAGTTGTCTTTGTTGCAAAGCTATGGACCATGAAGTATTGGATTGTCCTAGAATGATTGCTAATCTTGAAGAAATGAACATAAGACAAGAAAACCCTAAAGAAGATCCATAAATTAAGATTATGACAGAATCCCAGAGAGAATCAGTTAAAGTATTGCTACAAATGAAAGAAACCCTGAGTGACCACCGACATGTCATATTATCAGAGATATTCAAAGAAAAAGAATTCCTTGAAGCAAGAATAGGAGACTTCGACATTGAATATGTTCTAGATGAGGAAACATAGGTGAATATCATGACAGAGAGAACTTGGGAAGCTATAGGGAGTCCTGCTGTGATTCCTTCATTGGGAGGAATAAGACTATTCAAAGGAAAGATGATAAACCTATGTGGAAAACTCACCCGGATACCTATGAATGCCAATGGAACTTCGACATAGGAAGATTTTGAGATTATTAGATTTATTGAGAACAGTGCCCCATTTACCATGCTACTAGGAAAACCTTGGATTAAAAGAGATCAGGCCAGAAGGAAAGAAAAAGAAGAAGTTTTAGAGAAGAAGAAGCAAGAGTTAAAAGAATTCATGACTAGAAGGATCACACACTTGATTGAAGAACAAAAGAAAAGATCTAAGATATTTAACACCAGAGACCCGGATGTCGAAGTTTCAAGAACACTAGAAGACCCACAGAAGATTGAAGTACCTATTCCAGATAAAGAAGAAGGATCACCCTCGAATCTTAGGAAATAATCTCAACAACGTGAAGTAACTATGCCAAAAGAAGATAAGAATCATAATAGAAAAAGGCCTACTGAGATGAAGATCACTGGGAAGAAGGCTATAAATCTAAGTAAGAAGAGAGCTAATATCAACAAGTTGCAGAAGGTTCCGGAGGGAACCTCGCAGAAGGAAAATTTGTAAAATTGGAGCTTCGCCGGGATATCAGAACAACGACACATGGAACTTCGCCATGACGAAGCAATATATCCATTGAGGACAATATAACTGTTAGAACAACACTCCGAACGGGTAGAAAGACATTTATGGACAAACAACTTGCCATCCGACCATTGGGATCGTGCCATAACAGACATAACAAAGTTAATGAAGGATTCATACCCATTGCAAGCGACCTGTTGCCGAGTTACCTATTTATCCCATCATGCCATGCACCGAGAACACTTTTTTCCAGCCGAGAGTTTGAGCCCATAGACTAAGTTGATTTTTCACAGTGATCATCGTGCTCTTGCTCTCTATCCCATTACTGTGTCTAAGTTACCTTCCGAACCTGAGATTTTTAACCCTGAGTGTGTATGTCAGATGAGTTGAGCATTGTAGAGAAATCTATTGAAGAAGTTCTGATCGACCTCATGATTGAAAGAGTCATGTCATTGTCTACAGGTGTACAAGCATCATCGACGAGAGGACTGCCAACCTCTCCGTACACTGCTTGCAGAGCCAGACCATCCCAACCGTCAAATGAAAAGTGAACCAAGCACAGGGATGATCTAGTGAATGCCAAATTGATCCTGACCATAATACCCACCTATATACCACCTCTGAGTGATGCAGTAAATTGAGACAGTGTGCCCAGAGATTTCAAATACACCTTGGTTATGGTGTACCTCCTGAAGGGGATATGCACAGTGCGAGCAAACCAAGATAAGATTGCAGCATTGAAGTTTAGCAACTTCAACCTTGGATATCACAAATTCTATAACATCCTCACCCCACATAAGTACCTGAACATAAATAAGGGGAATAATTCGAAGATAATCCCCCAATCGTGGACTATGAACCTCGTGTAGTCCACCCTGCTGAACGTCATGAATATTCCTCACTTCGGACGACACCAGGAGGTGAATGCATGTGTCAAGCTACTGCTGTCTTGTTACCATGGAGGCTATTTGTGGCTAAACCACCGTATAACAGTTGATCCAACACTGATCAATCAGATCACAGGGTTGAGTATGCAAGGACCTGATCCACAAAAGTCTTACCACGGAAAATCCATGGATCATGCTCTAGCACAGAAGATCAAGGACACTTATGGTGATGTCGAGAAGGGCACACGAGGTTACAAGGTATCTTCTATCTAGAGTGGTGCAGTGTGCCTCGCCTCTCATTTGATTGTAGGGAAGTTAGTATGAAAGAACCGACCCACCCAAGTCACCAGTTTTGTAGTCGATCTCATAGGGAAGTGCGTGGAAGCCTTCAGATGAACTGGGTGAAGTACCTGGTGAACCAGTTGGAACTCGACTGCAAAGAAGCACAAGATCAAGGATATGAATTTATTTTTAGCTGGCTCTTGATCCTTATATATTTTATTGCCTGGGAGATGCCAAAAAGCACTACCTTCTCAAACATCGAACGATTTGAACCACTGGCCGCGAAGTTCAGTACACTGTGGTACTCAAGCGACATGAATAAATAGTGGCAGTCAAATGATATTTTTCATACCTACTACAATAAAATTAAAATATCCATACATACTGAGCCTCGCATGACTCCAAACACTCTACACTGGTTCAGGGCTTTGATGAAGTTCAACGCAAATCGACATTTTATTTACATCATAGCACGCGCTGATGAACACAAGCAACAACTTCAATCCTACTACAAGCTGACAGAGGAGGACTTGGAGGAGATCACAAAGGATTGGTCGATGAACCTCCTTATTCCAGCAGACCCTGCGGAGATATCTGACATTGACAACCCAAAAACTATGTAGGATATACCTGGACCTAGCAGAACAAAGAAGACCAAAGAGGTCCAAGAATTAGACAGTGCATCCATGAAGACTACTTCCATATCACCAGAGCAAGGATGTGATGGAGAAGAGTTAGATGACAAAGAAGTTGAACAGAATCAAGGAGATGAGGTTAATCCCCTGAAGAAGAGGAAAGGTTCGCCTCTAAAACCTTCCTCTCGGAATAAATCAAAGGCCACCATGACCAAGATGTAGACTGTCCCCACCTCCGATGACTTCAATTTCCTCATAGCAACCCTGCAAGACGCTTCGATGGAAATAGTAGATAAATAAGATGCAAAGCAAGAGGAGATGTATGATCAAATTGAGAATAAACTCCAAGGGGTACACAAGGCCCTACAGTCCAGCCGCGCAGTCTACACCGCACCCGGAGAACCAGAATTGGGAGATGAGCCAACTCAACTCCACTGCCTAGCCGATACTGTCGGAGCTCACCTTCGACGAGCACAGGAAGAAATAATGAAATCCACCCAGGCTTTGACACAAGTACAAGGAGTACTCGTAGATTAACGTTAGTTCTGCAGAATAGGAAAAGCTTTCTCTCCAAGCGAAGTTTGATGACGAAAAAGCACAACTACAACAAGAAAAGGAACAGTTTATCGCGGAGCAACTTGAAGTAAAAGAAGAAGTCAACATAGCACTTCACTCCGTGACAGTCCTAGAAATCAAGGCAAAAGACCGAGTTACACAGCAGGTGAACCAGCTCACAGAAGCCATCCAATAGCTACAACAATGCATAACAGGTTTGGATCTACGCACTATACCTGAGACCCCACAAGATGTAAGAGACCAAAGAGAAGCAACTTCCCAGAGTGTAGTTGAAAGGATAAAGTCTCTTACCCTGGAATGTAAGCGAATCACTGATCATAGTGCCTAGACCTATGAACAACTCACGAAGAACCCAGAACTAAAGGAACTAGAGTCACAACTCCAGGAGGTGAAGTATGAAGCCAAAAATATATAGGCGCAATTGAAGTCCATGTCAGCTATGGAAAGAATGAAGCGCTCCCAAGAGCAATGAATTGCACAACAAAAAATCCATACTATCCAGAGGAGATTCATGGAGGTAACTGAGAAACTCCAACCCGTACAAGACAAGGCCTATCAATTGTTTACAGAAGTAGAAGGCCAAGGAGCAGAGCTAGAGCAAGTTTTCACTACAGTTGAACAAAGTCTAGAGGGACCTATCAACGATCCAGTCATCCAAGAGTTCGCTGAACAGGAGGCCGTAGCACAACATCAAGTCGAAGCAGCTCGAGCCAAGCTCAAGGAATTCAAAGAAGAACTAGTCAGACCAGAGTGACTTGGGATGAGCCACAGGTGAGTGTTGGAGGCCTGTTGGCCCTTGACCAAGTTTTCAGAGATCCTTGGTCAAGTTGACCTATTTTGGGACTTCGACAACCTGTCGAATATCAAGTGAAAGACGAAGCAGAGATCACAGGATCTCGACCCCTTTTTTGGATTTGGGAATATGTAATGGGTATGGGATGTTGGCCCATGGGTTTACCCATGTTTAGGCCTATTTTGTAAAGTATAAATATATGTCTAATCAATGTAAGAAGGGACATCTATGTGATGTGAGGCCGACAAGCTAAGTGCTAAGTGCAAGTATGGTTTGTATATGCTCTGTGCATATTATGAGAAACTATAGAGCTAAGTGAAATTGGTTGCAACAGACTGTGAAAGGCTTTGTGCTAGACCTAGCTCGGGGAAGGAGGTTCTCGCGAGGTGCACGCAGATCTCTTGTCCTATGCGGAGTAGGGTTTTTGTTGGTCTATGCATGTAGATGATTGATTGAAGCTAATAAATACGAAGAGTTGTTGGGCGTAGCCCCAGGCTGGGGGTGATCCACGTAAATACTGTGTTATTTTTCTCTGTGCGATGTTCTGATGTATTTATGTGTTATTTTCTAATTGCTTGATATAGATAGATAGATAGATCTGTTTATTATTTGTGCTTATGATGAATCTGGATGTTGGATATGATGTAGGTGAATGTTCTTAGTGCTTGAATCTTCCAGATCTGATCCATTTATTTATGCTAAGTTCTTAGATACATTAAATCTGGGTGAATGCTGCGATGCTCTATTTTCTCTGCGGAGTAGATATTGGTTAAATAATAACGAACTAGCAATGCTAAGTGCTTTATTAAGTATTGTAATCACATATATGTGTCCTAGCTAAGGTTGTAGATACCTGAGCCCTCCAACCACCCCTTCTTCTACCTCGAGTGATACTTCATCTGCTTTGCAGGTGTTTTCGAAAGGGCCGATAGTTAGGGTTTTGTTGGTGCGCTGTTGTAGTGTTGAACCCTGGTTCTTCCCCTGTGCCAATAGGCACTGGCCTGTACAATTCACGACCCCATGAACTCCTTCTCTAAGCCCTTTTCTTTCTTTTGAAACTATATTCTGAGCACTAACCCTTTTTCTTTGGCCCCTAATCACATGTGACCAAGTGCTAGTAGATATGCACTCATCCAGAGCCTAGGGAACTTTGGGGCTCCAAAAATTTGGGCTTTGACGGTTTCCATTTTTGCACATCACAAAAACCGTGGACCAACGAACTGACGAACTTGCGAAGAACGGTGGATCGATGATACTCCTTCTCTATTCATATCTACAGTCAATAGGAGCTCAGAGACTCTGAGCTTCAAGAGTTCTGAGGATCCATCCTGTGTTGCCTCCTGAATTGTTGAATTACCAAAGATCCTCTCCTTCCTCCACGTATCATCTCCCAATAAATGGTTGAGATTAACTTCCTCCCTCTGGTAGTTCTCGACTCAAGTAATCTGTAACTCAATTCCTCTGGAGTACCAAGTCTCTGAACCTTGGGATCTGGTGCCACACATCCTCCGTGATCAATGATAGAGATGGACTCTAGCCTTCGAGCCTATGAAATTCCTCGACCCCAACCATTTATGCCTTGAATCCTCCGGAGTGCCAAGTGTCCAGACTACAGGATCTACTGCCATGTGTCCTCTCCTAATCAATGGTGAGGATTTACTCCGCTCTTCGGAGCTTCGGGGGTTTCACCTTCCTCACACCTCATTCCTTTCGAATGCCAAATTGGAAAACTTCTGAGGTCCACTTAGTACTGCACACTTGGGGTGCTACGTGTCAGAAACATGGGGTGACAGGTGGCCTCACCACCGAGTGACACGTGTCAGGTCACAATTGGCACCTAAGGCCTATCAAAGGTACAAAAAAATTGACATGTGGTAGACTTATGGTAGGTCCACGTCATATCAAATGCTTTGGGTCTTTGACAATTTCTTCTCATCGACACTTTTTTAAAACTTTCGAATGGTCGAACTACCGATCAGGTCCACGTCATATCATATGCTTTGGGACTTCGATGATTCCTTCTGATCGACACTTTTTCAAAACTATCGAAGTTTTGATCAGGTCCACATCATATCTGACGCTTCGGGACTTCAAGGATTCCTTCTCATCGACACTTTTTTTAGAATTTCCAAACTGTTAAACTTTCGATTAGGTCCACGTCATATTTGATGCTTCGAGACTTCGATGAAACTATACTCCATTCAATCTCCAAATGATTTCCCCGAACATCGAACTGCAGAACGACTTGGGGAAATCCAACGATCCACCTTTTTCTGAATGATCTATGGCTAAGAATCACTTCGAGACTTCAGAGCTTCGGTCCTCTGAGACTTCAGGGATCTCTTCCTCCCGCTCAACCACAAACCATTTCTTCTGGAGTGCCAAATTGACGAAATTCTGGACACTTGATAATCTGTTGACACGTGTCTTAGATAATGGACGGTCCGGATTGGTTCCAGACTTTGGAACTTCGAGGCTCCGGGAGAGTTCACACACTACAACAAAAATCCCTTGAACATCGGATTCCTGAATAGGTTGATTTGTTGACACATGTCATCAAACATGAACGGTCCATATTAACTTTGGAGTTCAGGACTTTGGGAGATTTCCCTTCTAGAAGCTTGAGGACTCGCTTTTCCCAGAGTGTCGAACCTACGAACTGCCAAACTACCTGGGAAATCCAACAAATCTCCTCCTCCTGAATGATCTACAGTTGAGATTCACTCCGGGACTTCAGAGCTTTATGTTGCAGCTCCTTTCTCAACAGAACTTAAAACTCACCAAAGTAACAAAGTCCAAAGGACTTGATGGTTAAATGTCGTGCACCTTCTATAGATCTGACAGTTGTGAGGGATATGTCTTCTTCCGAACAAATCCAATGACCCAAATTTAAACTTTGTGGCCCAATACCATAGTTGTCGTGGTTTATCAAACTGCTATACCTCCTTAGCTTCTAAGCACAACCAAGGTATTCCCTTGGCACTCAGGAACGCTCTGAAATTCGAATTTTTTCCCTCTCAACAACAATTCCCTCCGTGATTTTTCTTCCATAACCACTTATACATTGAAATTCAAGATCAATGTTGAAAACTGGGCTCTGATACAAATTTGTAGGATCCCCCAACCACCCAGGTGGGGGAAAATGCCACTACAAAACCAAACTGCTCTATTATGATAATCAAACTGCCATACCCAGACATAGACCTGCTGGGCTATGGAAGACAATGCTCTTTTGTAAATCATTGTACATATACACCAAACAACTAATATGCATCCTATTAATACACAAATTAAGTGAAAAATCACAGTAAAACATACATGCAACAACACATGCCACTCTTATAAATATAAAGACATGTACATGATACACAACATACAAATTAACATAGAAATGGTACTTATCGTTTTATGACAAGACCAACAACTGTGTGCAGACCTTCCACGAACCTTCAAGACTTAGACCACATTGATCCAAGCTATCAACAATGGGTCACCCCCGAGCAAGGACTAAACCCCACCCAGGGTAAAATAATTCCTAGGCTAGGTCGAGACTACGAAAAGCTACACAATGCAACAAGAAATATTCCCTCCTAGGAACCTACTTACACTCACCGCTCACAAAATATCATTCCCCACATGCCTGTCCCACCTTGGGAATATGCACCTTTACTGTTCCATAGTCCATTGACTGCTGCACTTCCCTTCCACGGCTTCAAAAACATGCTGAATAAGAAATTCTCAGAGCTCTGTACCTATTGCTGGACTCCCTCTAGGAGAAATCATTTCCCCAACAATCTCTCTCACCTCGAGAGAGTTTCTCACATGCATGAAAAATTGCTTCTTCAATCCATGGGCCTGACAACCCGCCTCTTCAAACCACATTCTTGACAACCTGCTTCTTTTGTCCAACTCCTAAGTCAAACGGGTAACCACATTAGCAAAATCGAGTATGGGCTCTGGTAATGACAACAAGCCACACCGGTCTAGATAAAAATGTGGGTAGCAACAAAAAAATGGCTAAGGTGCGATCTGGCTTAGGCACTGTGAAGTCGTGTTGGTTTCACAGACAAAATAATTTAGCTTCACGGTTTTGCAGGTTTCAGCGGTTAAAGAGGTCAATGATGGAGGAAATGGTTGCCTACGTGAATGCTCAATATGAGTGCGTGCGTGAGTGGGAAGGATGAAAAGAATGGTGAGAAAACCCCCACAATGATGGATTCCCCCCCATAAAACTGCATGTGCCTAGGTTTCCACATGGCTCTCTTGGGAGCTCATTCCTCTCCACTTGGAGTTCGTTCCTTTCCCCAAAGGAACTTAGGATAACAGGGGTTATTTCGCCAAACCTTAGTCTTTTAGGAAAATATATTATAATATTCCCTTGGCAATAATCCCTCTAGCTTAGCCATTTTTCTTAGCCTCTCAGCCCCATCCATTTCCCTACCCAATGGAGCTTAGTCCCCCATAACTCTTTCTTCATGGTTGGTCTGCATGCAACGATGTAATTATATTAATGATGTGAGTATTTACATATACAAAATCAGGCTCCCTGGGCTTCATCATCTAGGCTCTCCGGCCTAATAAACAGATAAGCCTTCCAACTTATAAACACTTAGCTCACCAGCCTATAAACATCATTACAATTCAATATGGCTCGACCTTGGGGTATTAAAACACACAGACATACTCCAATCTGAAATATGAGTTGTCTATTGTTACAAAGTCAATCAATTCTATAAATTATCTAGAAATACCTTCAATTACTAGAACTTCCAAACCATCCCATTTCCACTTTCTGTCTTACACCATTACAACATTATGCAAGCAAGTACTGGTGCTATTCTTGATAAAAAAATATCATACTCAAAGATTGATATAGGGTTTTTTAGCCTAAGTGGCATTGTGAAAACCATTCAAACAAAATATTGGCAACATATGTGGAGTTCTCGCAAACAATCCTAAATCTTATAATAAAATAATTTATTCAAGCTCTTTTCTTCCTTTCATCAAGTTGTGACATCCTTGGAGCAAGAAAACCTAGTAACCATTAATCACTTGAATCCATATTATATATTTTGAACAATCCTTGGGTTTATATCAGATTTAGGGTTCTGACAAGTAGCAACATCCGGCCACTCTCTGGTGTTAAAATCAAAGTGACATCAAGCTCGCCAAATATCTATTTCAACATAAGTGCAATAAGGACAAATGCACTTCCTCATAAATCTTATTCATGATTGTGTTCTTGAAGTGCTCTTTTTCCCTACATATGATCAAGTTGTAGACATTTTCAGAAAGTCTCTTACAAAAGAAAACATTACTGAACTTTGGTTTTTTTATCATATTTGAAATAGTATTACAATATGTAAACACGATCAATTCCAAGGGTTCATATAATGATATTACACCCTAATATATATTGTCCAATGAAGGTGGGTAATAAATGCTCCATTTTCTCCACTAAAAAAAAAACTCTTTTTACATTCATAACCCTTACTTTTTTATTAATACATAAAAACCATGACCCCATTATGTAATAAATGGCCAATAGTAAGGCATAAAATCCACTAATGTGTTCACATCCGACTATGTCCCCAAAACACTTACGACTATTCTTTGAATTATCCATGAGTTAACTTATAATGACAAGTTATATTTGGAAGAAATCCACCTCATCTACTACAACAAAATAATCTTCTCATCTCTTTCTCTTAAGATCTAACTTCAAGGCACACATCACACATCCAATCTACATTACCAAAACTATCAAAAGGTACTCACAATCCAATGTTGCTTAGAATTACTGGTCATAATCGTTATCTACTTAATGATTACATACCTTAACAATCATCCCCAGTTGAACAGGTCTAATATAATGCATAACTTGGAGTAGGATGCACATGGTCTACCAAACCAAGCGTTGTTCTATCACAATCCTTGTTGTTGGAGATATTACACACTCACCTAGGTATTTTTTTTCTAAGGTTGATAGTCCAATGTTGAGAACGCTTCCTTATATGAAAATATTACCTCGAGAGAATATTCCCCTACAAAATAGGGTGCTCCTCTTCATTTCAGATTCAGTTGCACTCATTTATACTAGTGGAAGTCACTCATGCATGAAAACCTCAGTTTTATCACCAACAATTTCACGTGTTTCTCTCACTTCCACACGTCTGACTTAGTTAACTGATGATTGGATGGACCAGTTAACTAGGACTAGGTGGCAGATTACTTCGGTTTCTATTAGTGAGTGTATAGATATCTCTAGATCACTACTATGGGGCATTAGTTTCTCATGTAGCCTATATCTATTGTAAATTATTCACTCTTTGAGTGTGGAATACAATGAATACAATTATATTTGATTCTTTTCTCTCATCTCTTCTCTCCTCTCAATTTGCAAGCTTTGTATGAATTGTTGTTAGCTAGATTCTTTGTGCAAGTTTCACCACAATTATGCATGGTATCAAAGCCCACAGGTTGCTAGGGGAAAGGTGCACATGTATCTTATTTGCAGGTCCAAAAGGGATATGTGGTCAGAAAATATGGATTATTCACCGATAATACTTCTCACGTCTCATAACTACTTCGAGTGGAAGCTAAAAATTCAACATCATCTTAGATGTAGAGGTTTGTATCAGATAACCATGGAAACAAAAGTAGAGTTTGATTCTGTCGATGAGAAAAATGATTTTCTCAACACACAAGACATGGATCTTGGAATTACCCGCGTGTCAATTTCCCCTAAACTACAATATCATGTAGAGGATGAATCACTCTCAAATCTGAATGAACTATGGACCAAATTGGAGGTTCTATTTGGGAATAAGGAAGGCTGTGAATATTGCATGCATAATATTGATAAGATAGAGCCAGTAGGAAAGCCACTAGAAGATCAAGCCTTTCAGTTTGAAGATATTTCTACATAGATATCTACAAATATTTTTGTTCCATTCATTGGATATGATGTCTACTCCATTTCAGATCTATTTTATGAATCACATGCATAAGATATCATGCATGCATCTTAGGATCCACATGCAAACACTTTTTCTTGCACCATGCATGCGTATGAGGAGCCGTATGCAGAAAATTTTGCATGCGCCACGCATGCATCTCAATAGTCACATGCATACACTTTTTTATATGCCATTCATGCATCTCAGGAGCTACATGCAGACACTTTTTCATGTGTCATGCATGCATCTAAGGAGCCACATGTAGACTCTTTTGCATTTTCCATGCATGTATCTTAGAAGCCACATGTAGAGACTTTTGCATGCACCATGCATGAATCTAAGGAGATGGATGAAAACACTTTTTTATGTGCCATGAATGCATATCAGGATTTGCATGCATGCATCATGCATGCATCTTAGGAGCCACACATAGAGACTTTTGCATGCACCATCTCACTGGTGCATCTACTTCATCAGATCCATATAGACATTTACATCTTCAATGATATCTTCACCAATACATTCAACGAGAAGAAGTTCCACTTCTTGCATGATCATCTTGGAGTGAAGTACATAGTTGCTTAGCAACATTTTTTTGTTCCTTCTTCATTTTTTCTTGATGCATTGTACTTTGAGGGGGTTTTTTCCCATGAGGTTTTCCATCTTTCCTCTATTTTTAGTGTTTCATTCTTAGATGCATTGTACAATGGGTACCTAACATGGCCTTGGTTTTTAGAACTCATTCATCATTTACACCCTAGTAGTGTTCAGTGGGGGTGTTGGATATATTACACACTCACCTAGGTAATTATTTTCCTAAGGTTGATAGTCCAATGTTGAGAACGCTTCCTTAGATGAGAATATTCTCTCTAGAGAATATTCCCCTAAAAAATATGGCGTTCCTCTTCATTTTAGAGTCAATTACACTAGTGGAAGTCACTCATGCATGAAAACCTCGGTTTTATCACCATTGGTTTCATGTGTTTCTCTCACTTCCACACATGTGACTTAGTTAACTGATGATTGTATGGACTAGTTAACTAGGACTAGGTGGCAGATTACTTTGGTTTCTATTAGTGAGTGTCTAGATATATCTAGATCATTACTATGGCACATTATTTATTCATGTAGCCTATATCTATTATAAATTATTCACTCTTTGAGTGTGGAATACAATGAATATAATTCTATTTGATTCTTTTCTCTCATCTCTTCTCTCATTTTCTCAATTTGCAAGATTTGTACACATTATTGTTAGCTAGATTCTCTGTGTAGGTTTCATCACAATTATACACTTGTAACCAACTACATCATGTCTTACAAATCCATCTCTTACACAAAATCTAAGCACTGTATGGTTATGACTTAAATGGTATTCTATCATTGTCCCGACTTAAATTCTATTTCTCCATGTGTCGATATGATAGTGTTGAAATAAGCAAAAAGAACACACACACACACACACACACACACACACACACACACACACACACACACACACACACACACACACACACACACATGTGGTAAATATTATTATCTCTGCTAATTTGTTTCACTTTCATTCCTCTCTAATATTTTTTTTGAAATCATTTCAAGAGATAAAGGATCTTGCATTGAGGTAGAATTGTTCTCCGTGTGTGCACACGCACACATACACACACATGTGGCAAATCTTATTATCTCTACTAATTTTTTTACTTTCATCCCTCTTTGATATTTTATTTGAAATGATTTCAAGAGAGAAATGATCTTGCATTGAGGTATAATTGTTCTGTCTGTCTTAATGAATAGAAGCACTTGGTGATCCTTTTCCAAAAACTTGATTATCTGAAAAGGGGTGCACCTAGCATGATTAGACTTCAAGGGTTTCATTTTGAACTTGGAAATGCAAAGATCTAGATTGATGCATTTAATGCAATTGAGTATGAGTTAGTGTGAAATCATATTCTCTTATGTTTCCTTTGTTATAAGAAATTACATAAATAAAAGGATGGAATGTACGGAAGAATATCCACTTGAGTTGCCTTAAAAAAAACTCTATAGTTCCATGAAATTAATGTAATTTTTTTTTTTGTGATAAATTCCTACAACATGACTTCAAGAAAGATATCTAATACTATTTATTTATTGCACCAAAAGTAGTGAGTTGCATCTATAGTCCACAGTCCAATATCCAGTATGATAGAGATGTTGTCACGTTTGTCTTTTGTCACTTAGGTAACACTTACATATAGACTAAAAAATATAATACTTTTTAATTTTTTTTAATTTTGGTATACTTGCCTCCTTTTGTTTCCAGGTCTGTTCTAAAACCTTAGCTTTCTCTACTATATATAAGGTAGAGTGAAAATACCATCCTCTATTATCATCCCCTTGAATAATACATCTCTCCTTTTTTAACTTGTATATGAATACCTTCCTACATCGAGTCCATCTTATTCTCCCACTTCATTCTCATAAGATGTGCTCGAAAAACATCTCCAAGGAAGATATTGGTTACCTAACATGACCATAAGTATAGGAATCAATATTCGATAGGGAGGGATCGAAGATGCTATAGATAGATGGAAAACTTATCTACTTTCCTTTCCCCCCTCTATTATTATTATCAAAGGGGACAAACGACAATGCAAAGATCCGTAGGAAAAGAGTTTTGGCTTGTAAAAACAAGGGGAATGATGGTCGAAAGAGGAGGAAAATCCACTACAGTTGACTCGAGAATCAAATTCACATCTTTGTAAATAATTATAGAAATTACCTTTGTCTGAAAATAAAATTTTGAATGGCCACTAGCTACCCAGTGAAAATAGGATGACGAAGCTAGCACAACCTTGCACATTTCTCCTATGGATTTTGTAGGTTGTATAATATTGCCTTCATAATGTCTTAGTTATGTCATTTTGGGAATATTTGTAGACCTCCCGAGCTAGAAACAAAACTTCAACACGTAATAAGTGTGGAGTTATAACTGAGACCTTAGTCTTATTATTATAGAGAACAAGAAAGACGACTAAATTACAATATAGATAGCTTAGGACAAAACATAACCCTTAAGCTATGGAACTACACTTAAAGTTGAGCCCCCATCCAAATTCCTTCTATAATGAAATATTCACAACTCTACATCCAAATTCCTTCTATAATAAAATATTCAAAACTCTATAGGAACAGATTCTCATTCAATATTGTAGAATCCATAAGCCACCACACTCAAGGTAAAAACAATGGTGAAATTTCTCCAAGTCAATTATAGAAGTAAACAAGTAACCTTAACCAGTAAAATTGGTGGAACATCCACTGTAAACTGGACATGGGATTTCTAACAAAGATTAACTTCCATGGAAGGGATTCTACATTCTCTCCCCTCATCAGCCAAAATATTAAGCTACTCTACATAAATTTTTTTGTTCCAATCTTAATCATTATTCTTTATGGATAGATTTGCAACTCACATGCAACCATTTGCAACCGTAACTTTAATTATACAAATTTAACACTTTCGAGCATGGCTAAAATTCTATGTTAAAGAAGAACACATAACCAACGTTCTCACACAATAGTTTTCAAAACAACGTATCTTGCCACTCTAGAAATATATCTATATTTTTGACGCACAGAAATGGGAATGTGGATAAGGTGAGAATATGAGGGCATGGTGCCTTCCTTGGCCATTCATAAAGAATCCCCTTAAAAACAAACAAGTATTCTCTCAATATCACTCGTTGTCTCGTATTGATGGTTATGTTTTTGGGGAAGGAGTGACTTGGTAACTTTACTTACAATATTATATAAGCAGGTTCATGGAGTTCCCTCTAGCCAGTGGTGGGGTGAATCAACCTCCTTGATTTAGTTATCCATTAACAAATAAATAATCCCCTATTTCTTATATATGCATCCCACTCGCTTTCTAAAGTTTATTGATTGGTCAAGTGGGGGAAGAGTGGCTTGGCGTCACAAGTGGTTGGTGCTGGGGATTGAAAAAGTGATACCTATGAAAATCCCAAGGACTTGGATCTCTCATGCCTAAGGATAATTCCAACACATGAAGAACAACATAGATTTTGGGCAGCAAAAGAAACACAGATCATAAAAACTGAGAACAACAAACCAAACACAACAACAATCACACAATTGACACAATGATTTACGTGGAAACCCAATACGGGGAAAAACCACGGGGCAATGCTAATCAATATTTTTATTATTCAAGGGAGAATTACAATAGCCAATGACATACAACCATCCTCTCCTCACCACACACTACATAGTATGGCGTCTTGCTCACACACTGCATTGCATTGCACATTCACCTCTATGGGTATGCTCGTATATATAACATCTATCACATAGTTACACGAGTTGATCATAAATAGATCACATAGATACACAACCTATTCATTGAAGAGTGCATGCATGAACAATCTAAACTTAACTAATGTGCATGTGAATGCTACCATATGGAAATTAGTTGGCACATTTTCAACAATCTCCACCTTGACAACAATTTACCTAATATATCATGCCCGAATTAATTCATCACCTTTCCTACAAGCCAAGAGAATCCAAACACAATAACAACTCTACAACTTCTTTAGCAATACTATTACGTGAACATGCCTGCATGATACACTCTGGTATGGACCATTCTGCCTCCATCCATAACTTGTCTAATAAACCAATGCACTTGTCCCATTTTGATACA
This sequence comes from Picea sitchensis, assembly GCA_010110895.2. Taxonomy (NCBI): domain Eukaryota; kingdom Viridiplantae; phylum Streptophyta; class Pinopsida; order Pinales; family Pinaceae; genus Picea; species Picea sitchensis. The sequence goes on from SNQJ01S0057477.1 coordinate 90,637, forward strand.
CTGGACCTTTAGTCAAAGACACAACACTTTGACCACCACGAAACATCACATCTTTTACTTTTCCAAACTTACCCAATAGATCCTTGCATTCTTGCAAGACATAACCTGAGGTAGGTCTCCTCTTGTCCAAATATCATGAATCATAACCACAGACTAAATCACTACAACTATTGTAGGTGATACTTTTTCTTCTGTGTTTTGTTGAGATCAATTCCCTCTTTCGAAATTTCCCTCACCTTTTCTATTCTCCCAACCTCTTTTTTCCATTTATTTTCCCTCTTCTATACTTACCCAAATTCCCCTTTTTCTTTTCTCCTTTCTATTCTCCCTTTCTAATTACTATACTTAGTCATTTTTAAAAAAAATGATGGGTTCGCGGGTTGGAGAACTCACGGGTTCTCACTTCCTATTACCCATATCATGAGTCCGACCGACTGCCCTATCATCCTATACTTCATTGTTTCTGCAGTCGCGGGTTCACAGGTTGGCGGTTTTCAAACTTTCATATCCCATGTTCCGTGATATACATTTTTCACCCAAAGATATGCGATCTACATTTTGACCATTTGATTCCTCGAGCTCCTAAGTATCTCATCTCTTCTATATTGAGTCCGAATGACCGTGTTACAACACTTAGTTAATTTTTTACCTTTTGCAACGATGGGCGTGTTCACAATCCCAAGTCCTGATTGCTCTCGTCTGTCCCCGCCACCCTCACGTTTTTCCCAATATGCATTTAGTATGGTTTAATGATAATAACTCATCATGTAGGTACCGTAGATATTGTCATTAATAAGTGAGGGATCGAGGATATTTCTTATTAAACCACATTAAAGAACGATTTACAAAATATTATATTATATCTCTCAAGCACTCATTTCAAATACTATCTAGATTAAAAGAATGCTTTCATCAACTTATGGCAACAACAACTCGACGACAGTTTTGCAAAAATACTTTGAACATTTTTGAACGTGAGGACCAAAAATTTCAATGGTCTAGAGCATATTCTTACTATTCATCCCCTTCTGCTCAAAAGGAAGTAATTTGGACATCCAAAATTACTCGTGCAAGCTATGTTCCTGAGGTTTTTTTACTATAAGGAACTGGTTTCCTGGTGCATTGAGAAACATATATCAAGTCAACAGATTATTCAACTTCAAGACCATTCTCTCATCTCTCTTTCACCTCAAGTGTTCCATAAAATGATAAAACTCCCAGATCCAACCCTCACCTTCAAAGGTGAAAATTGTAGGGACTTCTTGAAAAATCATGACAACGACCTGGACCTCTTGCTTGAATTTTTGGAGAGTCCCACGACTATCATTGAAGATAATACTAGGTTTCAGGTCAACTTGTTCAAAAACCCCTTTTGATAAATTGCTTGGTTATTTACCAGAGTGACCGACCAAGAAAATACCACCAGTATTTCTCGTATGATTCTTTATATCTTATATCTCACTGCCAAGGAGAAAGCCATTTTCAACTGGGGAAAACCGTTTTCCATTGAAATATCTTCCCAATTGTCATAATACAAAAATATAAGAAATTATTTATGGCCTCTTATTTGGTATTCACGATAGCACATTGCTGTAAATTTCCTAAATTGTTTTTTTGCAAGAAGGTGAATTATGGATTTGACCCAGTGACCTTTTGGTACCAAGCATTGTGGAGGCACAAATCTTCCCTTCATTTTTATGAAGTTTTCAACGAATTCGTCTCAGTCTTTAAAGGATTGTTGTTTGGAAAAGATACTCCAAGAATATCCTCCTAGGAAAAAAAATTCCTCGATAAAAAGGGGACCTTGGAGAAAATGGAAAATTACAATGTTGTTAGGATTTTTGGTTCTAAGGAAAATCCCTCTTTTCTTCCATGCCATATATTTGACATAATGTTTATTATAGAATTTGCAAGGCAATATAATTTCTAGCTACACATTTTTCATGAGAAACAAAAAAATCAATTCATACCCTTAACTTGGAAAATTGGGGACTTTGTATTCATAAATATGAACAAAATCGATGAATTTGCAAACCACTTCCACAACCTGAATCTGAAGTATGCTGAAAGGATAAAAGGGTTTGAACCTAATGAAATTTTTGTGGAACATATGCTAACATTGGGTTTTAGCAATTAATTTATCCACACTATTCTAGGAGAAGAAGAAGATAATAACTTGGGCACTCCTATTCACATTGCTGGTGGCTTGGAGATGGTACTTAGTACCAATGAAATTTACAAACAGAAAGGAAAGGGTCCCAACGAAAAGAGTGCCTAGTCCCCAACTATTACTGCCAAGACTACACCATCTCATATCAATGCTCCAATGGCCCACCCATCTAGAAAAGTGATCAACAGTAGTTCAGGCGAAGGAGAAGATAAGAAACCCCCTCCAGGAAACATTGAAATCTCACATAAACTTCCTCTGAGGAAGAAGAGGAAGAACATTGTATAAGAGGAAGAAGAGCATCACATCAAAAGTGACATCAAAAAATTCTCCCTCGAAGATATGGAGCTCGAGGCTGACATCGAGAAAATGTTTCCTAACATTGATCAATCAGGAGGCACTGCCCACCAAAATCCATCGTTGGAAATTGTTGATAATGAGACCTTCGATGAAGAAGAGTCATTTGTATTTCAGAGTGTTGTCTTTGACAACAAATCTAAGAAATTAATTATTGAGAAGAGTGATGTGAAGAATAAAAAAAGGAAATCTCGTTCAGAGGTTAACCTAAGAAATATGTGGCCTTCCCAGATTTCAAAAATCCATATAGCAACAAACAATGCATTGGACGACTCCATTGGTGGTCTTGAAGCGGAACTGGAAGAGACCTTGATGCCTCTTCCATTTCTTTCCAGCCCTTTGACAATTTCCAGACCCACCACGCCCACTGCTAAATTAAAAGGGTCCTCAAGCTTATTTACATCAGTCATGAGCTATGTGGAGAATAATATCAAGAAAATAATGGAACTGGTCATAGAAGCTTGGGAAATTTCAAAGAACATGATTTATTTTGGCTCGAGGGCACATGCCTTCCATGAGTATTTGTAGGCAGACCTAAAAAATGACGGAGGTTTTTTACCTTGATTTCATGGTACCCTTTGGTGTTAACGTTTCCAACATATCAACGCTAAGGAGAAGAGAGGAGGAGCATCCCTCTCCAAGTCGGATCAAGCAGTTGAATGCGTTTTGGAAGGAAAAAATAAAGAACTTGAATAAAATTGTTCAAGCATGCAACCAAGCCATAACAAGGAGGGAAGAACTATTCAAAAGGATCACGGAGGTGGAGCTAGCTAGAAGCACTAATGAAGTCCAAGATCTCAATTTGATTCTTAACTCGTTGTTCCTAACAAAACAACAGTTTGATGAGCAAGTTGAGTTTTTCAAAGAATTGACAATTGAAAAATTCTATGGTATAATTGAATTTAATGAGGACGCCGTAGATAATTGGCTAGTGGATTACTCCATAAAAAATCAGGACATTGAAGAAGCATTACATGGAATTTCCCTTGTTTTAAGAGACTTGGAGGGCGAGTTGTTCAACATTAAAATTTGCCATGAAATCAACATGGCACCAATGAAAATTTACATCAAATAATGTTTCAATAAATCTATCGATAAACTGACCAATGAAAGGAAAGAAGGAGTTGATATGGTTCCTGTAACCGTTGATGAAAATGATAAAATGACATGAGAAAGAAAATCAAAATAGAAGAGAGACCATCATAGTAAGTTTATGGTGATCATATCCTTCTTTTTCTTGATCAAGTCCTTCATCCAGTTATTCCACCTCTTTCACTAGAAAGGTTTAACCGAAGACTAATAACTCATTTTTTCTTCTTACCAGGTCATTTTGTTCTTCTACCGCCCACCATCTTCCTTCTAAAAGATTATTTCTTGTATTTATTTGCTTTATGGCCCGTGAGAGCCCCAATCCCAGTATTTAAGACACACACATTTACAATTTCAAAGAATATGTAAGAGACTATATATTTTTTACAAATTTCAAGAGAGCTACTTTGGGAACAATCTCGATTGTACTTTTTAACATGTTTTTCAGAATATAAATTATTTGAGGTTGATCTATCATTATCTTTATTTGATATTCCCATGTTTCCACTCTGTTAAAGTTCCCTTATGCATGCAAATCATCTTCTTTCTATTTTATGTGATCAGAAATATTTATCTTAAATTATGATGGATGTGAGGAAATTTTGCTTATTTGCTTTAAATGTGTGAAGTGTGTGATTCCTCATCCTTTCTCATGAACTTTATTTAAAAATAAAACAAAAATACGTTCCTTTCATTTTCTTGAAATATTTATGTTTATTTGAATTACCACGACAAACTTTTGTCAAGTCCCACATTTTGAATATATAGAAATCCCAAGAAAATCTAAAGAGGAGTACCACCTCTATAAAGATGCTGGGGGATTTACATCCTTGTGAGGTTTTTGTTTCAGTCCCAACAGATTCAAGCATCAACATTTTTGGTGACCATACTAGGGAGCTAAACTGAAATTTGGTGTTGAAATAATGTAACTGCAAAGTGTATTCTTATTATTATTTGATATATTATTCATTGGATCAATCCCCATTGTGGATTTATCATGTCAACAATTGTAAAAGGACCAACTCCCCTTTTTTGGATTGGTCATAATGTAATTGTAATAGGAATAAAGAGAAGTCGGCCCCAGAATATATCAAAGAGGCCTCGAAATATAATAAAGTTGGTTATAACCACCCAAGAGAAGAAGTCGGCCCTGCCAGTGAAAGGACACTCCCACATGTGTCAGTCATGTATAAATAAGGAGGCTAGCACCTCACTTAGACACACCTTCACCTGTTCATTTGAGAGACAAGTTTCCGA
>SNQJ01S0057479.1:4767-30154 GCA_010110895.2 Picea sitchensis
TACTATTAGAAGGCAAATAAATGGAAGAAACCAATGCAACATGACTAGCTTATCTCCTAGGAGGCACACTTGCCCTCACTGAAGATTTGGGTGCTCCTACATGCTCTTGAGCCTCATGAAGGCTAGAAGGATGTACATGTGCCACTAGATTAGTAAATAACATGTAAAGGCCACCCTCTCTTACCGCTCTAGTCAAATTCCTTGGACTAGCTAGACCACAATCACTAATGGTGCACTATTGTCCCTCAAAGGCATATCTCCATTGTACATCTAAATGGATTAGATCAAGACTCCCTCTTGACCTATGCTTACTGCTAGGAAAAGTAGCCTTGACTTGTTTACCAAGAGCACATTCTTTATAAACACCTTCCTTTTCTATCTTAAAGTCTGACAATCGCTGCTCTAAGTTCTTCGAGATAGGAAGCACCCCATAATGCAAATCACCAAGACGTATGTTCCATAACTCACACATCTTGGGACTGCCATGCTTCATTGGATCTACCTACAAACATATAAAGACCTCTTGTACAAACCCCTTTTGCCACAACTTGGGTTGGTCTTCTAAAGATGACCTCTTGAGCATCAAACTCGACCGTTCAATGAAAATCTAGCATACGGGATACTAAAAGAAGATTCTATTTAAACACAAAAACAAACAAAACATTACTCAACTCAAGAACATGACTTGAAGCTCCATGCTCATGCCTCCCTCTTGATCCTGAATCCTGTTGAATAAAGACCTTTAATATATCATATGTCTTGAAGCTCCACTCTCCACATACCATCCAACACTAGACATAGTGTTGGAGGACAAGCAAGAGACCAAAACCATATCCATCCTGGGAAAGCTACAATATGAAGAAGAAACAACCCTTCCAAGGGTCAAGGTGCTTTTTTCAAGCAACCTAGGGTTTCATAACAAACAACGTCAACAAGGTCAAGTAGCTTTCCCAAGTAATCTCGAGTTGAAATACAAGCTCCCTCTTACTCTAGAGTGATAGAAATCAAGACCTAGTGGAGTTGACACCCATTACCGTCCTAGATTTGATCATGCAAAAAGGACTCAAACTCATCTATGAAAATACCAAAAAGGGTGCGGGGGAGTGGTGACTTGAATCGAGGCTTGTCGAGGGATATCATGTAGGGTGGATGTGTGGGAGAACATGGAATCTGGATCGAGATCTAGTCGGAGGGGGGAGTGGTAGGGAAAGATGGTGCGCCATAAGTTTTTAGGGGTATGGAGAAGGGAAGCATACAATTCACGTCTCCTCTGTGAGATGAAGAGGCATTTCTTGTGGCAGAGGAGGCATTGATAGGAAGCTTTAAGGCCAAGATAAGAACGATGGTCATGAGAGAAGGCATATCTAAATTGGCGATGGAGAGCTTTGCAGTTTGCGTCATACCATCAGTTCACGGGGCATGATCTAGTTTTTGGGGAGAGAGATAGGTGGGGTGATGTGGGGGTAGGTTTTGAGTGTTGCTTCCCAAATAGCGAATGAAAGACAATTGTATTTAGCAGATGTAGAGTTGAGAGATGAGGATAGGGATTTAGGAGGAAGCCATTGGCGAAGGTGGGTTGAAAAGATGTCCGAGTCTCCCCCTTTGAAAAGAATAGTGGTTCAAAGTGGGATTGGGTGTGGTGGAATCACGAGAGAGGGAGAAGGAAAGGAGGGAGTGATCGACTAAGGGGATGGGGGTTATGGAGAAGTGGCGTACCCAAGGAAGTAAGTCCATGCTACTCATGACATAGTGAACTACACTAGCTCCTCCACTGTGTGGGAAGCATGTGAAGTGACTGCAACCCGAGAAACAGGGTAGGCCGTTTAATATCAACAACTTGTGGATTCCCCCAGCTGTAAAAGGTGCCTCCCATATGTTGTAATGGGCCCCAAAGCATTGTCTGACAATTTGTGAAGTCCCACTGTCTCGGGATCCACCTCCTGAGTACAAAAGGCATCTTCAGACTGGTCGTTGACAGGAATTTGGAGAGCTCAGGTACAGGCATTGAAGTCACCCATGAGGATGACCTTTCTAATCGTTGGATACTGAGTGATGCTAGCGTATAAGTTTGCACGAGGGTTTTCGTCAGAATCATTATGGATGGCAAATGGGGACGAGGTTGGTGGGAAGTAGCAAACAATGATGTATACATCTCTGGATAGAGGTGATACACCACTGACCTGAATCCACATAAATCTGGTTAACTCATCTGCGACTACCATAGAAACTATGCTTTGAAGGGAGTCCTTATTTAAACAAGCTACTCCATTGCAACCTCTAACACCACCATAGTACCTTGGTTCCTGTCTACAAGCTGAGAACCAGTGATAACCTGTAATGTGGGGAAAGGTTGGACAGGACTAGCATGAGTCTCGATGATGAAGATTACGTCTGACGACCCAAGAGCATCATACATCAAGCCTGGTGATGACCAAAAAGATCCATTGCTATTTCAACAACTAATGGATATGCCTACACTTTGTTGCCTCTCCCTTTGGGCTCGTCATTTGCAAGCTCTAGAACAGGGTTTCCATTTAGGTGGGAAGGAATCTCGAATGACAACTCTAAGGTTTCGAATGAATACCCATTTCCTTGCCAGTCGTGCTGCTATAACCAACTTCCGAGAACGTTGCTGTTCAACCTGAGATCTGGTGAGATCTTCATCTAGGAAGATCTTGCCGGGGAGAGAGAATAGCTTCCGCTTGGCTTTTAGGGCCTGAAGTTGATCAACCACGGTCCTGAATTGAAGGAAGAGAGTGGATTCAAAGTTGAGCCAAGCTTTGTCGAGGACCACATCAGAGAGATCAAGGATATCCTGAAGAAACGTGCCCCTGACCTCCATTGGGTTCGGGGATGAATGAGGTTAAGGGAGATCCCTGACTTTAATATTCAACTCCCTTGCTCGTCTGGTTCTCTCCTCAATGGGCTTAGTTTGTACCAAAGTTACCAGAACCGGACCGATCGACCCAAAAAACCGGAACCGAACCAGAAAAAAATCGGATCAAATAACCGATCACTAAAAATACATAAAATATTCAAATTTTGAAAAAAAAATACATATTCATGTGCATCCATGTGAATCCAAACCATTATACACAAATATGCAAAGTTTCTCATATATAAATAACAAGTAATAGTGTATAAAACCAAAATAACACTAAGACTAAGTGCACTCCATAGTCATATGAATATCCAAATCAAAATACATCATCAAAAAGGCTCTAAATGGCCTATAAAGTCCAAAAATAACTCTAGATTCTAGGCTAGAGGCTAGAGAGTAGAGACTACACAATCTAATAATCTGAATCTGCATACTAAAACTCAGAATCAGAGGACTCAGACTCTGACTCAGACTTAGACTCAGAGTCATCATCTACATCCTCAACATGAGTAGACTCAACAGGGGGATTCTGAGCTGGCTTGATTCCCCTGGTTCAGAAGGCAAAGATACAGTTGCAACATCAGTGCACACATTCTCTTGATGTGGCTCGGGATCCAAATCCATCCAGGAAAGGTCTTCATTGTCCACAGCTGCTAGTTGTGTCTCCACAACCCAATTTGATGAGGGATCAACATCATCCAAGAATATGTTGTTGGATTCAGGGGTCTTGTTCAGCAACTGGTTGCACCTCAACCTAAGGTTATACAAAACAAATATCATATCATTCAACCGTTTTTTCTCTAAACATTTTCTCTTCTTGGTGTGTATACGCTAAAAAACACTCCAGTTGCGTTCACACCCAGAAGCACTGCATGTTTGGCTCAATATCCGAACTGCAAATTTCTGCAATTCATGGCACTTACTACCAAATTGCTGCCACCAATAAGCTGCATGTAAAGACAAAGAAGATTTCGCAAAGGAGTTTGAAAGTTTGATTTAATTTTTGCCATGAATAATATAATTGAAAGACTTTACAATTACGTACCTGGTGGATCTTTTGCTCTACTTCGAACAACCATAGCCATGCCAAAGGTACCAATACTCTCGTTGAAATGCAAGAGTTTGCTGTGTATCTCATCTTGTTTGTTGGAATCAGGGACCATGCGCTCACTGCATTTGTATAATCCTTCTATTACCCTCATGCTTGTGTTATATGTTATAATTTCACTTTGACTTTATTCACTTAAAGTCATAAAGTGACATAAATTTCACTTAAATTTGAATTAATGAAAATAAAGTGAAACTATGGAAACTTAAGTGAGTTTATGAGATCTAATTATATCTACTCATCTTGGAGAAAGGCTTAGATCTAATCTGAGCCCTTGGTTTCTAGGTTAGCCTTAAGGATTAGGCTAAAGGAGGCAAAGGAGGGAAAAGGAGTCTCATTGTCACTTGAGAGAGTTGAGTGAGGAAGAAGAGAGCAAGTGAGGTTTGGAGATGAGAAGGGTGCACGCCTTGAGAAGAGAAGGGTGCACAAAGGCTTGAGTTGGTCTACTTGAGTGTAGAGTGCGCAAGCTAGCATGGAGGGTGCATCCAAGGTAAGGGGCGCATTCAAGGAGGAAGGCCACACTTGTTTGAGGTGAAGGCAAGCTTGTTGGGCGCCATTGTGAGAGGCAAAGGGCCGCATTGTTAGGTGACGTGTGCACATACTTGTGAGGGGCACACCCTTGTGTAGAGAGGGTGCACTAGTGTGTGAGGGCGCACTTGTTGGTGTGAGTGGGAAAGCCAAGGAGATAGTTGTGAGAGGCAAGGGGTGCACCATAGCATTGGGTGCATTCTCCAAGGCAACGATGCAAGGCTACACCACTAGCAGGCAAGCAAAGGAATGGAAAAGTGAAGAGGGCGCACCAAGTCAAAGGGCGCTTTGTTCAAAGGCTAGCAGGCACAAGTTAAAGGGACTGCATTGCAATATTGAGAATAAGCTTGAATTTTACCAGGTTCCTTGTGTATTTACTTATTGTAGCATTTGCTTTCAGATCTCCATATATATATATATATCTATCTCTCTTACTGGTTTTCCCCATGGGGGTTTTTCCAGGATCACGTTGACCAAAAACACGGGTACATTTGTCATGGTTTGGTTAGTATTTTCAGCTTCTAGTTGTTAAAGATCTTAGAGGTGTATTTGATGTTTAATGCATGTTAAAGAAAGCTAACTTGGACAGCAAAACTATCCATCATTAAACCTTATAACTAGAGGTGTATTTGATGTTTAATGCATGTTAAAGAAGGCTAACGTGGATAGCAAAACTATCCATCATTAAACCTTATAACAAGAGGCACTAAAGAGCATCAAATCAAAGCTTAAGGAGAGATTTCAGAGTGGGTAAAGTTGAGATTTGTTGGCTGTTTTGGACAGCGAGAAAACCGTTCTAAAACAGTGAGGAAAACAGTTTGAAAGTACCTTGAACTTAGTGCCGAACAAGAGGTCATTTGACAGGCCTGTTGGGAAGCCTTAGGAACCTTAAATTTCTTCACTTAAAAGCTTCTTTTCTGTAGAATGTCCCAAGTTGGAGCATTCTTGTTGAAAAGGAGCCACATAAAGATTTTAGATTTAGCAGGACATTTAAACTTCTAGATTGGCTTCCACTGCCAGATTGGTGGGTTCTCATTGCCTTCCGATGCAAGGGCCTTGGTTCATAAACCCCAAAGGGGTTCAAAGACTAGATAAGCTCATCTTCCGCTTCAGTTAGGTTGATAAAACATTTTCTAAGGCTGTCAGTATAGGGCTTCCAACTATGTGCATATTCTTCCTTGAGATCCAATTCCCTCCAAGTGAGCCATTGTCATTGTAAGCTATTTGCAAAGGGTTCCCTTGCTATATGCCTTAGAGTATGGAAACCTTTGAACTTGAGATCTTGTATGAGAGGAGCTGGTAGTTTGTAGGAGTCTTTGCTTCCATTCCACGGATCCAGTCCTACTTGAACTTTGTTTCCCTTTCCAATGCGCCAAACCAACCATTTCCCAATCAAAGGGAAAGATGAGGTAGTTTCTTTGCAAATGATTGAGGCATTCAACGATTTTTTGATGGGGGCCCTTACCCAGTCTTCAATGGAGTTTGGGGCTAGGTATTTGTCCTTCATGACCTGCACCCATAGACCAGTACCTTGCAGAAGCCTCCAAACGTTTTTTGCAGCAAGTGCTTTTTAGAACATGAAGATATTTTTGAGTCCCCATCCTCCTTGACATTTTGGAAAAGATCAAAAAATTAGCTATTTGACTGAGCTCATGTATTTGAAATTTACTTGATCTCATACATTGGCAATGCATTGACATGCTTGTATTTTTCAATTTTGTGGAGGATAAATTGGAACATGATGGAAAACACCATGATTTTTATTTTGGAAAAGAACTTTTTGTAATGTCCCTTTGAATTTGAATGACATGGATAGAAGTTAGGGGATTGTACATACTTCTAATTCTACATCGTCTTCTTTTTGGATAGGATATCATGATAGAGTCAAAGACTCAACAAGCAACATCTATGACAGATTTCCACTGGCTTGGTAGAAAATTTCCAATTAAGAATGCTAAGACTCGTGCATCTATCTTAAAAGGTATTTAGTCAATACTTTTCATGTTTAAATGATTGATGGCACTCATTCTTGAAACTTGAGTATTGCTTTTATTATGGATATAAAATAACATATATAGGAACATAAAACTTATAGTATAATGTAAATCATATGTACTTATTAAAAGGTGTAACTCGTAAAGAGACGATTGTATGTGAAGGGTCACCATTGGCATATAAATGACATACACACTCATTCATGTAATCATCAATTCATCATTTAATAAATATATTTATAATTCCAAGATGGAATATCTTATTTATAAACTCTGTTTATAATATTGATATTAGAGTGCAATCGTGGGCCAAGGGGAAACCGGGTCTGTATTAGCAACAACCATATAACAACATCACACATTTATTCTGACGAGCTGTCATCTGTACATTGCCATACTAGCTGCAATCACTCAGTGGCCAAATTCTATACACCTCAACAAATCAGAATTCTGTATGCCAGCATCAGTATGCTATAATTCTCAGTTGCCAATTTCATCTCTGTACTTGTATGGTCCTGTTGCTAGTACCTGCCTGTACAATTCATACAAAATTCCGCTGTACAACGGCAACTCTGTATGCCAATCATCAAATCAATCTTTAATTAATAAAACTATACAACAACCATCGTTTTTTTAATAGAAATAGTCATAAATTTGTATTAAACTAATGCTGTCAGCAAACCGTCTAACAAGATCATACAAAGCGATATTAAGTCCAAAGGCAAAATTGCTGAACAGATTCCCAAAATGTTAAGACTACCATCTACCCTACCTACTGGATTAAAGATTCCAGATCTATTACTATCTATCCGGCAAGTATATAGACATATACACTGCCCTAGCAGAATAACAACTTTCCATACATATTTGAAAAACTAGTGATGAACTGGCCCATTGTAGGCTTCCAAATTATTACCAGATTTAGTTGACTAATCTTGTAGTCACTAGTATGGGATCTGGTTTTGGAATTTGCCCAGTGACTATCTCCCAAAGATCGCGATAGGAAATAATCTGTTCCATTTTCTGCATCTATGCTGGGTAATTCTTCCCATTTGGCATGTGGGATTTCGATATCATAAAATTCTTGATGTTGGCCATGTCTGCTTATACCTCCGAAGGGAAAGTGCTAATTCTCCCAAAGATCTTCTTATCACTGCAAAAAACAAGATTCTACTTATGATTCTGGAAATAAATGGGTTATAACTCCAGAAATGAATCACCTTATTACTCCAATATAGAACAGAAACCCTTATTACTCTAGGGAATTTGTTTCAGGAAGAAAAAGAAAGGTTCAGTTTTCTAAGATCTGTGTATGACTCCTTGTTACTCAGAATACAGAGGTGCAGATTTCAAATAGAGATTTGAAGTTTCATAGTTCAAACATAATGCATATTGGATTTCAACTTTTAGATTTTAAGATCTCAAGTGCTTCATAAAATAAATGGATTTCAACTGCTTATATCTCCAAATAAATATCTGTAACAGCTAAGGCAACTGCTTTTATTGAAGAAAATTTTGAAATTGTCATAGCCAGTAGAAATTTGTGTACCTGGAGGAGAACCCTTATGTCCTCGTGTTTCCTTTTCTCCTTTTACAGGATGCTTTTATGTGACTCTTGGACTCAGTAATGGCTTTAATATCTTTAGAATAATCCTGTCTTCACACAAAAAAATCACGTGTTGCAGGGAATCAATGTTGCAATTGGTGGATAACCAAATATTTTATGAGTTTTCTCACCATGTCTTGGTCTTCAGCTGCCTTTATCATATGAATATCCAGGGAATCATAAAAAATTATAAAGTATAATCTTTGTCTGGTTACAGGTCGGGACCTGTATTGCTATCTGTTGCATGCCTTCACTTGTTGGGGTCTGTTTTAGCTGGTTTCTTCTTCTAGAGCTGTTGGCCGCCAGCTTCTTTCTCTTTGATTGTTTTAGCTGGTTTCCTCTTCTACAGCTGTTGGCCACCAGCTTCTTCTATAGCTGCAAGTCGCTGGTCTCTATGCCGCCTCCATACAGGGTAATGTGTGGGCCATTCTATGCATCAGGAATATGGGTAGTTGCCTTTACCTGGCTCATGAAACTACAGGTGAATATGTTGGAGACTTTGCTACGACGATGTGTCTCCAAGGAGGTTGGGTTGGAGTCGAACCCAAAATTCTATTTACCCAAGCAAATCTGTAGTTTGAATTCTGCCTTGGTAGCAAATTTCTTCTGTGATTTATCTGATTCATCTTCTCTCTTTGTATATCTGTTTCTCCAAAGTTGTGCCAAACTTTGTATTGGCACGATTCTATAAAACTGCAGAATGCCATGATCAATGTGGTTCTGATACCATGTGAAACTTGTTAGAATTTTAAATTTTCTAGTTACACAATTACAATTACGTAATCCAATAGCAACTGTAGTAGGATCATTGAAAGATAGACAATCACAGATACAATAGAACACAAAGATTATCCTAGGAAACCCTCGTGGGGGAGAAAACCCAGCAACCAAAATCCTCAATATAGATTCCTTCAACCAGTACAATGATGTGCTATAGCTCTCCAAGAAAGACCAAGACCAAAACACCAAAAGAACCAGTCTCCAAGACTTGTGATACCAAAAGAACCAGTCTCCAAGACTTGTATGCTTGAACTAGACCTTCTTATGCACTCCAAGATGCACAAGCGAAGTGTGTGAGTGTGTGTCTAAATGAGAGGAACCTATCCTCTATTTATACACAACAGTGTCTCTTGAAGAGACATGAATCTTGACCTAACTGACCCATAAAACAAGGCCGACTAGCCACAATGGGGCTTTTTACAATTATAAGTAAAATACCAATAATATAATAATTTCTGTTGAGCCGACTTGTACAATATAATTATAATAACCTTTTAAAGATTTGACCAAAACAAATATACAAGAATATCTTCTGTAGTTACACCAAAAATATTAACACTCCCTCTTAACTAGGAAGGTATTCTTTCCAGACACAGACTCCAAGTCTGATACCACACGAGCTCACATCCATTGATTGTTGAACATGCGAATCTATACATCCTCGGATATCTATAGTGCAACATGACTTCACCCCATGAAACCAAGGTCTGTGGGTAGCTCTCAATAGCTACAACATGTCCCCAGGACATCCACTTCGTGCGATGCATCAATACCTGATCATGTGCACACCTGTCTCAGTGCCAACCCTTTTTCATGCTGGATGAGATCCACCAGACTTAGTGCTAGCCCTTTTTCATGCTGGATGAGTTCCACCTGTCACTTCCTCTGAAGAGGGACCACACCAAGCTTGTCCCTGAAGTACTCGAACTTCGTCCTCGACAACGTCTTGGTGAACACATCCACAACTTGATCCTCGGTAGTCACGAACTGGAGCCTCACTACTCCCGTCTATACCATATCCCTGATACAATAGTATCTGATCTCGATATGCTTCGACTTGTCATGGAACATCAGGTTCTCTGACAACTTCATGCTACTCTGGTTGTCACACCAAATGCAGGTCGCCTCCAATTTGAGACCAAATAACCCAGACTGTAGCTTTCGAAGCCACACTACTTCTCTGCTCGCTGCACATGCTGCCACATACTCAGCTTCAGCCGTATTGAGTGCCGCACAAGACTGCTTCCTGCTGCTCCATGAGACCATACTAGAGCCAAGACTGAAATAGTATCCCGAAGTGCTTTTCCGGTCAGGAATACTGTTGGCCCGATCTGAATTTGAGTATCCATACAATTCAAACTCATGGTCAGATCTATACCAGAGACCATGATCGAGAGTACCCTTAAGGTACCTCAACATATGTTTTGTTGCAACCAAATGAACCTGTCTGGGATGCTCCAAATGTTGACTCAGGTTGTTCACAACAAAACATATATCCGGTCTTGTGTTCGTCAAATACATCAACGAGCCCACTATCTTTGTGTATAAGGTAGAATCCACAATCTCTAAAGTTGTATCCTGCAACAACTTTAGATTTGATGCCATCAGGGTAGCAATGGCCTTACAGTCCAACATCTCGAACCTCTTCAAGATTTCCACGACATACTTTTCTTGATTTAGGAAAATCCCATTTGATCTCTGCCAAACTTCTAGTCCCAAGAAGTAGTGCATCGTTTCTAAATCTTTCATCTCGAATTCTGCAACCAATTTTCTCTTACATTCAGTGATGGGTTTTTCCGCACCTCTTAGAAACATGTCATCTACATACAACAGTAGAATCACCGGTTCACCATCCTCAACCTTAAAGTAAAGGTTAGGATGTACACTGCTCTTGGTAAAACCCAAGCTCATCAGAAAATTGCCAATCCTACCATACCATGCTCTGGGTGCATGCTTCAATCCATATAAATCCTTCTTTAATCTGCACACATGAGTCTCCTTGTCATGTGTCTCGAATCCAAGTGGTTGCTCCACATAAACTTCCTCTTTTATTTCACCATTCAAGAAGGTTGTCTTTACATCCATCTGGTGCACCTTCCATTTCATCACAGCGGCCAATGAAAGTATAGTCTTGATCGAGGTATATCTTGCTACAGGAGCAAAAGTCTCTTCATAGTGAATCCCTTCCTTCTGAGAGAAACCTCATGCCACAAATATTGCCTTATATTTTTCAATACTGCCATTGGCTACGTGTTTCGTCATGTAGATCCATTTCGAACTCACCCCAAATTTTTCCTTTGGTCTAGGAACCACATCCCAGACATTATTCTGCATAATGGACTGGTATTCCTCTGCCATGGCATCTTTCCATACTTGATTTTCTGCAGCCTCTTCATAATTGGAAGGTTCTGCATCCATTATGTCACACAAGCATGCCACGTAGCTGGAATACGACTTCGGCTTCTTACTTTCCTTGAAATATTTCTCTGGGACACCAATTCTTTCTGCATCTCTGATAAGCTCTTGTGCCCAAGCTGGTCTTCTCTTGCAAGAAGGTATCTCGGCTGGTTTTTGAGGTTATAGTATGTCATTATCCTTTGGAATGACTTCCTCTGGTTCAACTGCCTCTAGAACTTTAGGAACTTCATTCTCTTCTTCATGTACCTCTTCTGCATGGATCTATTTGGATTTACTGAAAGCTGCATTCTCATCAAAGGTTACATCTCGACTGATCTCCACTTTTCGGTGACCGGGAATATATATCCTGTAAGCCTTTGATGTGTCACTGTAACCAACAAATATGCCCTTATGTTTGGAAGGGTCCAACTTTTTCCTCTTTTCCTTGGGGAAGTGAAAAAATACACGCCAGCCAAATATTCTGAAATGGTTTACTTCTTGTTTTTCTCCTGAAAACATCTCCTCGGATGTCTTGTTTTCAAGCACCTTGTGGGGAATTTTATTCTGCACGTACACTTTCGTCTTCGCTGCTTCTGCCTACAGATGCATAGGAAGATCTTGATCATGGATCATGGCCTTTAATGCTTCCATGATCGTCCGGTTCTTCCTTTTAGCAATTCCATTCTGCTGAGGGTTATAGGGAGTAGAAAGCTCCCTCTTAATCCCAACTTCCTTGCAATACTCCTTGAATTTTTCTGAGGTGAATTCACCTCCATTGTTTGATCGCAAGGTCTTTATCTTCCGCTCTGTCAAGTTTTCTACCAGAGCGTTGAACTCGTTGAATTTGCCCAAAACTTCATTCTTTGCTTTTAACAAATAAATCCAAGTTTTACATGAGTAATCATCAATGAAAGATACATAATATACATACCCACTTAGTGAAGCTACCGACATCAGTCCACATACGTATGAATGCTCGATGTCCAAAACTCCTTTGGCTCTGCTATCGCTATTGGAAAAGGAGTGCTTCACGTTCTTGCCTTGTGCACATCCTTTGCACACTCCATCTGGTTCTGCGTGGATTTCTGGAAGACATGTCACCATTTTACTCACAACTGAAAGAGCTTTGTAGTGTAGGTGAGCAAATCTCCTATGCCATAGTTCACTGGGATTTACAATATCATGCACCATTGCGGAGTCTGAATGTCCTTTTAATTTGTAGAGACCTCCTTCTTCAACTCCAATCACTACTGCATCATCAAGGGTCTTCCCTCTAGGCCAGATAAGAACTTGACCATCAATAAATGCTACTCTAAATCTTTTCTTGTCCAATGCTGAATTGAGAGAAGATTTTTCTTGAAACCTAGAACATAGAGAACTTCCTTCATCTTCATTGGCTTGCCTAAGTTAAGTTGTAGGAAGCTTCTCCAACACCTTTGATTGGATACTGATAGTCATCACCCAATTTCACCTTGTGAGGTGAATCTTTATGAATAAGTTTAGATAAGGAGTCTTCATAGCCTGTCATGTGCTTGGAAGCACCACTGTCCATCAACCAAGTGTCGCTTCCATGAGTAACAATACCTATGAGGGATGAGATAAGAACATAATCCTCATCACTTGATTCATCTTGCTTTGCAACCTTCTTGGGAGGCTCATCATCTTCAGTTGTGTGAGCTTGATGCCTCTTACTTCCTTTCTTATTCTTAATTTCCATAATGAGGGGGCAATCCCTAACAAAGTGTCCCAATTCCTGACAACAGTAACATCTGATCTTTGAGTTGTCTCTTTGACCCATCTTAAACTTCTTAGGTAAAAAATGCCCCTTCTTATTCTTTCCTTTCCTAGTGTGGGCAACTAGGGCTTGATCTTCATCTGCCATCTTTTCTTCTCTTGCAGTTGTCCTAGCTTCTTCCTGGTTACAATATTCCCAAAGCCTACTGAACTTGGGAATCTTCTTCGTTGAGCAAATTCCTTGGATGAATGCATCCCATGGCCTTAGGAGGCCATTCAAGGTAGTCATCACCATCTCTTCTCCTTCTATTGAGTTATCAATGGCTTCTATCTGCTCCTTGATTTGATTCACTCTTGAGAAGTAGGAGTGAATGGTTTCTGAGTTCTGCATTTTCACATTCTTCAACTGAGATCTCAGAGTCATTCTTCGGTTTATGTTGCTTCCTTCAAACAGACGAGTTAAGGTGTCCATCATTTGCTTTGGAGAAGATAATGATGATACATGATGGATAAGGTGGTCCTTAATGGAGTCTACAATAATCCTTTTTGTTCTCACCATGTCCTTATATTTTTCCTTAGCTTCATCTCCTTGAGGTTCTTGAACTTCTTCTATAATGAACTTATCCAGTTCATGTTCTTCAAGGAGGGTTACTCTGTACCTCCAGGCCCTCAAGTTTTCAACTCCATCTAGCTTCTCATCGATTTTTGTTCCGGTAGTTATCCTTCCTGGGACCACACAAAAATATGACCAAAATTGAAAGACTGAACTTACCAGTAGGCGCGCTCTGCTAAGGCAAGCTGCTTGGTGGTCTTGCTTTGTAAAAATTTCCCAGAAACTGGAAAAACGTCAACCTTAGGGTTTGGGTGAAACCTTAACTGCATCAACTGCAAATTGGAAAACGGGTCCACTGGAAACGTGCGCTAGGCTAGGGCGAACCTCCTGATGGTCTTGGTTTGTCCGGCAACTATCTCTAGACTAAAAACGGCTCCCTTGTAGGCCTCTAGATCTGCAACTGGCTTCTATTCAAGCCTACTCTGATACCGTGTTAGAATTTTAAATTTTCTAGTTACACAATTACAATTACTTAATCCAATAGCAATTGTAGTAGGATCATTGATATAGACAATCACAAATACAATGGAACACAAAGATTATCTTGGGAAATCCTCGTGGAGGAGAAAACCCAACAACCAAAATGCTCAATATAGATTCCTTCAACCAATACAATGATGCGCTATAGCTCTCCAAGAAAGACCAAGACCAAAACAGTAAAAGATCCAGTCTCCAAGACTTGTGCGCTAGACCTTCTTATGTGCTCCAAGATCCACAAGAGAAGTGTGTGAGTCTATGTCTAAATGAGAGGAACCTATCCTCTATTTATAGACAACAATGTCTCTTGAAGAGACATGACTCTTGACCTAGCTAACCCATAAAACAGGGCCGACTAGCCACAATGAGGCTTTTTACAATTATAATTAAAATACCAATAATACAATAATTTCTGTTGAGCCCGACTTGTACAATATAATTATAATAACCTTTTAAAGGTTTGACCAAAACAAATATACAATAATATCTTCCGTAGTTACACCAAAAATATTAACATAACTAAATATGGAGAATATATAAAGAGTCAGAGATCGAAATGAGGGATAATATTGTTGGTGTTTGTAGCTTGGGAAAGAATTTCTGCATAGCTTTTGTGTCAAACGTGCGTGAAGTTGTCCAAGCCAAATCTATTTTGTAATTCACTTTATTTATAAAGTGAAAGTTTTTTAATTAGCTGTTGAGTCTAATGAAGTGCATTTTTAATGCATTAGTGATTTAGAGTAATCTCAACCGTAAATCTCAGAGTGAGATTAGGTTTTTGGTAGATTATGGTTTCAGCTAAAGAATAAAGGCAAGTCAAGGTGTTGAAGTTTGAGTAGCTTCGGAAGATATTCTTATTGTATTAGACCAAGTCAATACCCTAAAAGAATAATATGTTGTATTTGTAGAGTCGGCCCTATTGTGCCTTTGTAAAAGTAAAATGTAAATTAGAAAGTGTCATTTGTACAAGTTGGCCTTGACCTAATTTCAGGGTGGCTCAACTTGTTTTTATAAGAGGCTAGGCGCCTGATTTGGAGAACACACAACACAAGCTCTCTCTCTCTCTCAATGAAAAGTGCACAAGTCTGAGGAGGAGATGCAACTACAGAGTAAGGGTGTTTTGGTGAAGGGTTTTGGTTATCTCTTGGAGGCCTATCTTGGTCTAGTGGTGAGCTACCCTATTCTGGTTAGGGTTTTTGGTCCATCTTCTGGTTATCTTCTGTTTTGTGAGATCTCTCTTGGAGAGAGACATTGTACTTGTTGACGAATCTATATTGAAGAAGCTTTGCTGGGTTTTCTCCCGCAAGAGGGTTTCCAAGGATAAATCTTGTGTTTACTGTGGATATTTTTCTTTGAGTGATCTTTATGTATGCAGTTATTGTTCTAATTGTTAAAAGTTAAAGAATATTGAATACACGTAATTGCTTAAGTGAAATTTTAACATGGCATCAGAGTGGGCCTGAAAGAATCCATTTTCACAGTCTATAAGAACTTACTAGGGAAAACAAGACCATAGGAAGACTCTCCTAACCCTAGTGCATATTTTCCCTAGACTACTCTTGCAGTTTTCATAGTTTCTGAAAATTAGGGTTTTTGCATAAAAACCTAGGTGATGACATCACCCTCTTTCTGAAGGACGCTGGTCAAGAAAAAGCCATCAAGGAGTTTGCCTAAGGAGGGCGTATCTATTCCCTGGATCAGATCTAAAAAATTCTCAAGTTGAAAAATTAGGGCTTCCTCATAAACCCTAGATCAAGACGCCTAGGCAGCTGCAGACTGAAGTTGGAGCAGTTCACTTTGGCATAGCACACTCTCTGGTAAGTTCAAAATATCTCTTTGAAAAGTTTCTATTTTCTTATTATATTTCCATCCATGGCAAGATGATTCCCAACACTAAGCTTGATGAGAAGCTTGAGGGTGCTGGTAACTTTTAAGCATGGAAATATAGAGTGATGCTCATTCTAGAAGAGAATGACCTAGAAGATTTCGTCAAAGAGGAAGTTCCATAACCAAAGGAAGATGTGGCCAAGGCAAAGTACAAGAAGAGTCTGCTCAAGGCAAAGAGAATCGTTGCTGATTCTATCAAGGATCATTTGATCCCTCATGTCTCATCATTGACAACTCGCAAGCAAATGTTTGATTCCCTATCCCAATTATATGAAGGAAAGAATATCAACCGGAAGATGACGGTGAGGACACAACTCAAGAGTGTGAAGATGCAGAGTTCATAAACCATTCAATCCTACTTCAGAAGGGTGTCTCAATTCAGAGAACAACTTGAAGCCATTGGAGACATAGTTGAAGAAGATGAACTAGTGATGACTACATTGTGTTGGCCCTTGACCAAGTTTTGGAAGACCTTGGTCATTGTTGACCTTTTTTGGGACTTCGACAGGCTGGCCGAAGGCAGAGTGTAAGGCGAAGCGGAGATCGTGGGATCTCGATCCCTTTTTAGGGCATTTTTGGGTTTAGGGTTTATGTAACGGGTATGGGATGTCGGGCCATGGGTTTACCCATGTTTAGGCCCTTTTATAATGTATAAATAGAAAGCTAGGTGAGGTAAGAAGGATGTAGTTGTAAGTTAGAGGCGAATGTGCTAAGTGCAAGTCATGTAAGTAGTCGAATCTATGTGATTGAGCTAGCTCTGTGCATACTATGTGTTGAGAACTTGTAGAGTTGAGTGCAAGTGATTGTAAGAAAGGCTTTGTGCTGTAACCTAGCTCGAAGAAGGAGGGTTTGGCGAGGTGTGCGCAGATCTCCTGTCCTATGCGGAGTGGGTTCTTGTGGCTCTGTGCTTGTGGAAGATTGATAGAAGATAATAAAGAAGATAAGAGTTGGTGGACGTAGCCCCACACTGGGGTGAACCACGTATATCCTGTGTTATGGTTGCTTTGTGCTTTATGGTTGTTATGTGATTGTTGTGATTTATGCTTAGTGTTGTGATTTGTTTGTTAGATGCATCTGATATAGTAGCCTAGTGATTAGTAATGTGAATGAATGTTAGATCTGATCTATTTCTATATGCTAAGTGCTTGGATGTGTTAGATCTAGTTGAGTATTGCGCTGTTCTGTAACTAGGGTTTTGACCCGCGATGTAACTAAGGATTAAATACTGATGAATATTAACTACTAAGTGCTTTGTTAAGTACTGTGATCACAGATCTGTGTCCCAGCTAGGTTGTAGACACTTGAGTCCTGCAACCACCTCTGCCTCTACCTCGGATGAGACTTCATCTGCTTCGCAGGTGTTGTCGAAAGGGCCGGTAGTTAGGGTTTTGTTGGTGCGCTGTTGAAGCGTTGAACCCTGGGTCAGCCCCTGCCCCAACAAATGGTTCCGTTGCCGGGACTCGAAACTCTGATTGTTGGGAACTGAAGAAAAGAAAGAGCTTTGTGTGTGGATCTGCTACTTTAGTGCGCAGTATTCTACTTGATTGTGAAGCTCTGTTCTAAGAAAGGAGTTCGATTTGAAGAAAATAGGTGAGATCTTAAAGCTTTGTGCTCTGAGAAAGGTAAGATAAGTGAAAATTTTTGTTTCGAAAGAATGAATCTAGGTATGCTTGATAGATTTTGTCCTAGTCTGAAAACTAGGGCACAACTAGAAGAAAGAAGATTTGATATGAGTAGATCTGATAGAAGTAATGAAAGATATGTTATTCCTATGCATAGAAAGAATGTTAGTTATTGTGACCTCGGTGCACAGTACAGGAAAGGTTGGGGATCATTTAAGAGAAAGAGAGGATTAACTCTTTGTTACAGTTGCAGAAGACCGGACCATCTTGCTAAGGAATGCCCTGGTAGAGGTCCTAGTTGGCTTTGCTGTAAAGCTATGGACCATGAAGTTTTGGATTGCCCTAGAATGATTGCTAAAGTTGAAAAGATGAATATGAAACAAGAAAACCATGAGACAAGCGAGGAAACTGAGGATATGAGAGAACCTCAAAAAGAATCATAAACTGTATTATTACAGATGAAAGAAACCCTGAATGATCACAGAGACATCAACTTATCAGAGATCTTGAAAGAAAAAGAGTGTATAGAAGCAAGAATAAGAGACTTCGACATAGACTGTGTTTTGGATGAGGAAACACAGGTGAATATTATGACAGAAAGAACTTGGAAAATTTTGCGAAAGTCTGCTATGGTTCCTTCATTGGGAGGAATAGGATTCTTTAGAGGGAAGATGATAACCCTATGTGGAAGATTTACCCAGATACCTATGAGTGCACATGGCACTTCGACAGAGGAAGAATTTGAGGTCGTTAAGTTTGTTGAGAACAACGCCCCAGTTGCTATTTTATTAGGAAGAACTTGGATTGAAAAAGATCAGATACGAAGGAAACAAGAAACGAAAGAGCTAGAACAGAAGAAGCAAGAATTAAGAAATTTCATGGCTAGGAGAATAGCACACTTAATAGAAGAACAAAAGAACAAATCGAAGCTACTGAGGACCAGAGATCTGGACGTCGAAGTTGAAAGAACGCAGGAAGACTTGAAACACCTGTCTATACAAGAGAGTAGAGCACCTACTCTAGAAAGAGAAGAAGTATTACCCTTGAACGACCCGCAACAGTGTGGAGTTACTATGCTAAGAGAAGATAAGAACAATAATGGAAAGAGGGACCCAGTGACTCACGGGGAAGAAAGCCAGAAAGCTCAGCAAGAAGAAAGAAAGGTTAGAAAAATTGCAGGAAGTTCCAGAGCGGACTTTGCAGAAGGAAGGTTTACAGAACTTGAACTTCGCCGGGATAGTAGAACAACGAAGATTGGCACTTCGCCACGGTGAAGCAATATGACCGTTGGAGGCGTCCCGACCGTTAGGCCGACGCTCCAGAACGGCTCAAACTGCAGTTATGGCCAGAAAGATCGCCATTAGACCGTTGGGACCGTGCCATAATGGATGGAAATGCATTGATTAAGGCGTTCCTACCTGTTGGAGGAATCCGTTACGATGTTAGCTATTTATCTCGTTGAGCGTTGCAGCCATAACACTTTTGCAAACAATGATTATTCGAGCCAACAAAGAACTAGTTGCTTTCGCGTTGTGCCTATTGAGACCTCACCACCCGTTCTGTTACATTGAGTATTTGATCACCGACCTGATCTCGAGCGTGCATATCGGGTGATTTCAGTGCAGTAGAGAAATCCGTCGAAGAGATCCTCATAGACCTCATGACTGAGAAGGCCATGTCCACAGGAGTCCAAGCCTCGTCGACGAGAGGAGTGCAAGCATCCCCGTCGACTGCTCGTGGATCTAGACCATCCCAAGCTGCGATAGAGAAACGAACCAAGCATCGTGATGATTTGGGGTTCGTTGTTGACCTCACGGGAAAGTGCATTGAAGAACTACGGATGAACTGGGCAGGCTATCTCGTCAACCAGTTAGAACAAGACTGCCACGAAGCTCAGGATCATGGCTATGAGTTTCATTTTAGTTGGCTACTGATTCTCATCGCTTTCATTGCTTGGGAGATGCCGGAAGGTGCGACCTTCCTTGAGATTGAGTCGTCCGAACACTTAGCTGCGAAGTTCACCACGCTTTGGTACTTGAGTGACATGGCGAAGCAATGGCAGTCCAACGCGGTGTTCCACACCTATTACTTGTAGTTGAAGAGGGCTATTGAGTCTTTCCCTTGTATGACGCCGAACACCCTACACAGGTTCAGACCATTTTATCTGTGAAGTTCCGCATAGATAAAATAAAGAAGAGCTCTAGTCTTATTATAAGCTCACATAGGAGGACATGGAAGAAATAACTAAGGAATGGCTTGCAGAGTTCCTTATACTAGTCGACCAGGTAGAACTGTCCGACCCAGACCTCATCGGAAGTCTTGTGGTTACTCGCGAAGAGTATGATGCACCCAACAGTAGCAGAAGGAAGAAGAAGGAAGAGGTACAGGAGATGAACAACACATCAGAAGAGACTGCTTCAGATTCACCTGGAGGAGGTGACGAAGTAGACAAAGAAGAGGACAAAGGAGAAGAAAACAAGTAGAAGCAAGGCGAAGTAACACTCCCTAGGGATCCTCTTGATGAAGTTGAAACATCCAAGAAAAGAAAGGTTTCCCCCATGAAACCTACATCGCAGAAGAAGTCAAAAACCACTATACCATAGATGTAGACTGTGCTCACGGTGGATGACATCGACCTCTTTATTGCTGCCGTGTCAGACACCTCGAAGGATATCTTGCAGAGAAGCGAAGCAAAACAGGAGACCATGTTTGACAGGATTGAAGTAGAGCTAAAAGCGGTACAACAAGCCCTCTATTCCAGCCGCGCAGTGTCTACTGCGCCTCTGTCATTAGAAGAAACAGAGTTGGGAGATGAACCTGCATAGCTACGCCGAATAGCAGATGCGACCGAAACTCGCCTTCGTCGTATTCAGGAAGAAATAGAGTAGGCCATAGAGGCCCTGAAGCAAGCACAAGAGGAAGACATAGAGCAACGCCGGGTTGCGCAGCAAGAAAAAGACTACATCCAAGCCAAGTTTGCAGAGGATAGAGCGGAGATCCAGAAGGAGAAAGAACAACTGCTCGCGGAAAAGATTGGAGTGAAAGAAGCAGTGACTCGAGAACTTCGCTCTGTGACGAGCTTAGAACAGGTGGAAGAAGACCCAGTAGAGGATCAAGTGGCGAAGCTTGCTAAAGCCATTCAATAGCTCCAATAGAGAGTAGTAGAATTGGAGTTACAAGCAGTGCCAAGCACTCCGTAGGAAGTGCGAGACCAAAGAGAAGAAACTGCCTGGAGCGCAGTCTAGAGAATCAAGGCATTGGCCTTGGAATGTAAACAACTCAGCAGTCGAAGTGCACAGACTGACGAGTGTCTTGCAGAGGACCCCGAACTAAGGACAATGGAGTCACAACTCCAGGAGGCAAAGCAACAAGTAGCATCAGTGCAAGCACAGTTGAAGCTTCTGTCAGCGGTCGAGAGGATGAAAAGGTCCTAGGAACAGTGCATGGTTCAACAACAGGTCCATGCCATACAGAGTAAAGTTATGGAAGTGACTCAGCGACTCCAACCTGTACAGGATGAAGCTTGCACAGTTTTTGAGGAAATTGAAGGACGAGGTGCAAAACTAGAACACGTGGTCACCGCAATAGAACAATGCTTGGAAGGACCTGTGACGGAGAAGGTTATTCAAGAGTTAGCTGAGTAGGAGGCTCTGGCGAAGCAACAGGTCGAGGTAGCTCGAGCCAAGATCGAGGCATTCGAGGCAGAGTTACCTAGATCAGAGTGACTCGGGACGAGTCACAGGTGAGTGTTGGGGGCCTGTTGGCCCTTGACCAAGTTTTGGAAGACCTTGGTCGTTGTTGACCATTTTTGGGACTTCGACAGGCTGGTTGAAGGTGGAGTTCAAGGCGAAGTGGAGATCGCGTGATCTCGACTCCTTTTTAGGGCATTTTTGGGTTTAGGGTTTATGTAACGGGTATGGGATGTCGGCCCATGGGTTTACCCATGTTTAGGCCCTTTTGTAATGTATAAATAGAAAGCTAGGCGAGGTAAGAAGGAGTTAGTTGTAAGTTAGAGGTGAATGTGCTAAGTGCAAGTCATGTAAGTAGTCGGATCTATGTGATCGAGCTAGCTCTGTGCATACTGTGTGTTGAGAACTTGTAGAGCTGAGTGCAAGTGATTGTAAGGAAGGCTTTGTGCTGTAACCTAGCTCGGGGAACGAGGGTCTGGCGAGGTGCGCGCAGATCTCCTGTCCTATGCGGAATGGGTTCTTGTGGCTCTGTGCTTGCGGAAAATTGATAGAAGATAATAAAGAAGAGAAGAGTTGGTGGACGTAGCCCCACACTGGGGTGAACCATGTATATCCCGTGTTATGGTTGCTTTGTGCTTTATGGTTGTTATGTGATTGTTGTGATTTATGCTTAGTGCTATGATCTGTTTGTTAGATGCATCTGATATAGTAGCCTAGTGATTAGTAATGTGAATGAATGTTAGATCTGATTTATTTCTATATGCTAAGTGCTTGGATGTGTTAGATCTAGTTGAATACTGCACTGCTCTGTAACTAGGGTTTTGAACCATGATGTAACTAAGGGTTAAATAGTGATGAATATTAACTGCTAAGTGCTTTGTTAAGTACTATGATCACAGATTTGTGTCCTAGCTAGGTTGTAGACACTTGAGTCCTGCAACCAACCCTGCTTCTACCTTGGGTGAGACTTCATCTGCTTCGCAGGTGTTGCCGGAAGGGCCGGTAGTTAGGGTTTTGTTGGTGCACTGTTGAAGCGTTGAACCCTGGGTCTACCCCTGCCCCAACACATTGAATGGTCTCCCAAGATCTTGGGAATCATTCATTCAGTGAATCTGTTCAAGAAGAAAGCTAACAAAGTTTAACAAACTATGGGAGGATTGCACTCAGGAAGAAGCTAGATTGGCAGCAAGAGAAGAGAAACTAGGCGATGAGGAAAATCAAGCTCTAGCAGCACATGCAAGAAAAGGAAAGAGCAAGAAAGAGGTTCACTCACACAAGAAGAAAGCTAACAAAGTTTAACAAACTATGGGAGGATTGCACTCAGGAAGAAGCTAGATTGGCAGCAAGAGAAGAGAAACTAGGCGATGAGGAAAATCAAGCTCTAGCAGCACATGCAAGAAAAGGAAAGAGCAAGAAAGATGTTTACTCACACAAGAAGCCTCAATGGTCACATAAGACACAAAAGTTTCAAAAGGACTACTCAAATTACAAATGCTACATCTGCCAGAAGATGGGATAAATTTCAATAAATTGTTCCAACTCAAATGATCAGGTCAGAAAAGGAAAGTATAAAAGACATCATGCTCATGTCGTAGAAGACGATGAACTTGATCAGAAGAGAGTCAAAGAAGATGATTCAAGGGAAGAATATGTATTGATCTCGGCTCTTACAGGAACAGTTACTCATGGAAGTGACACATAGCTTATTGATAGTGGTGCTTCTAAGCACATGACACGTTAAAAGGATTCTTTCTTAGAATTAGTTCAGAAGGATTCACCTCACAAGGTGAAGCTTGGTGATGACTATCAGTATCCCATTAAAGGAGTAGGAGAAGCTCCTTAGAGATTGGATTCCGGAAAGCCTATGAAGATGAAGGATGTTTTGTATATACCTGGTTTGAAGAAGAATCTCCTTTCTATCTCAACTTTGGATGAGAAAGGATTCATAGTTGCTTTCATTGATGGTGAAGTTCTCATGTGGCCAAGAGGAAAGTCTATTGATGATGTTGTGGTTATTGGTGTTCAAGAAGGAGGTCTATACAAATTGAAGGGACATTGAAACTTAACATTAGTACACAACACAAGTACTCCAAGTTAGCTATGGCATAGAAGATTTTCCCACATCATTATAAACAATTACCGATCGTGAGGAAGATGGTGACAAGTTTGCCAGGGATCCAAGTGAATCATGAAGACATCTGCAAGGGATGCGCACAAGGCAAGAACGTGAGGAACCCATTTCCAAGAAACAACAACAAAGCCAAAGGAGCCTTGGACATTGTGCACTCAGACGTGTGTGGACCAATGTCAGCCACTTCACTTAGTGGGTATGTATATTATGTTTCATTTATTGATGATTTCTCATGTATGTAATGTCCCCATTTTGGGACATTATAACTTTACAGAGTGTTATGCCTACCAGAGTAGCCAGATAGGGGTGACAGAGAGTTCGGTAGATATTGAGGGGTTTTATTGGGCCCGACTTGCATCGTTCATCATCAGGATCCATTCCACACAGCTTGGTTTTGGTTTCGTTGCATTTCGACGATTTTTGTAATTTTGAGTTATTATGGGTCATATCTTAATTAATTTCACTAAGGTGGTCATAATGGGCATATTACTTGGAGAAACCTCTTAGTGTAATAGCTCATCGGAATCAGGAAGAAGAGCACTACAGGATAAGATGATGAGAAGTGACTTTCAGTGGCCGGAGAAGCCATAAGTATGGATAAATCACTTTTTAGAGGTTAAATGATTAATTAATTAAGTGATTTAATCAAGGAATAATAAAATAAAGTAAAAGTCACTTGGAGGGAAAGGTCAACAACTAATTAGGGTTTTAGCAGTGAATTAGGGTTTTGGAAAGCTATAAGAGAAGAGTCAACAACCTAATTCATAATTTATGCAGATTATGACTTGTCATTGAGGAGAGAGGCACATCTTAGGAGAGATAGTTTAGTGGATTCCAGGAGGAAGACACTAGTTGGATGATTTCGGTGTTGAGAGACACACCCTAGTCACCGGGAAGATCACATAGGTTTTCCATCATTCTTGAGCACCAGTTACGCAGTGTTCAACATCAAGGGCGCATTCATCCAGAGTGGGGGCACAGCTTCTGAGGAGGTTTAGAGATCGACTTGTCCCATCCAGGGAGAATTCCGAGATTTCCCTCCGACCCATTTGAGAAGAATGCAAGGCGCATCTTTTGCTTAGTTCCTTGCCAGATTCCGATGGAGAAATCATCTGGGGCACATTTTCCAGACTTGGGAGTGCGACACTTTTGGCGGATATATTTAGGGTTCCCGAGCGAGCATCATACCATATTCAGGGAAACCCTTTCGACCCATTTCCCAGTCGACCAAGGCGGTCATTATGAGACACATCTCGTCCGATTCCGACGGTGGAATCACTAGGACGCATTTTGCCAGAGAAAGAGGGCGCATTCCCCCACGGGGATCCATACGGGGTCCAAACCCACCAGCAGAGGTGTCCATCAGTTACCAGTAGTGAGGACTAGAGCATGGCGCATCATTTGGGGCAGTTTCCAGGCCATTCCAAGAGATATAGCTACTAGGGCGTGTTAGAATATGAAAGATTGTGCTCGTTTTACCATTGACAATACCCTTGTCACCCAACCATAGGCCGAAGCCACCCTTCGAGCACCTTGACCTTGACGGAGAAGAATACTGGTAGCAATCACTAGGCAAGCAAGGCTAATGCAGCAAGCAAGAATAGAAACCAAGCTGATCAGATAGTCCCACCCAGAAACTGGCGCAACACCTTCCCCAGAAACTTGCGCACAAAACTGCCAACTGCAGTGCGCAGAAACTGCTCTCTGCAATTCTGAGAAGTATGAATAATGAGAACTGGCACCCTATATTTATAGTGGTCTGACAGACTTACTCGGGTCGACTTCTCCTTCTGGGTGCTAATTAATTCACATTAATTATATTTCTGCAGCCGACATCTCGTCTAGGGTTTCCTTTACTTCTTTGCTTCCTTCCGGAATATTCTAATCTCGTCATAGGTCACAATAGAGGTTCATACCTCCCGAAGCTACCATAATATCAA